>OY986437.1:155434508-155653508 GCA_963920525.1 Dichetophora obliterata | reverse complement strand
GGCAGTTGTTTGTTACAACTTTCACTGTAGTACTTGATTTGCTGTAACATGCAAATAATTAAAACATATGTTTATTCTTAGTACTAGCATATATCTCATTTAAACACATTCAATAATTTTGCTGAATACAAAACTTATGATATTACATTTTACTTATACCCAGTGGTCAATTTCAGGAGTCCGAAGGCCTTCTAGCACGCCTGCGTTAGGTTTTTATAGGAATTTCACACTTCTTGCAAACACCGTTTTTTTGCTTGTATGAAATGTGAAAGTCTGTCAGTACTTCCGCAATCGCTTTGCTAAAAAGCACTTCTAAAAGATCTTTTTTGAAAATGCATTCGTAAAGTACTTTCTTTATAAGCCATGATTATTGCATTTCGTTCACTATTCCTTACGCTCCCCTTCTAGTAGAAATCGACGGAAAAATTTTGTTTTGGTTGTTTGCTTTATTTTCATCATTAGGATCTTGAAAATATGTAGTCAAAAGGATATTTCCCTATCTTATTTATTTTATGAGTCATAGCGTATTAGATGAGAGATTGCGTCGGCCGAAAAACAGGTATAAATGTTTTTCTCGAAACATCTTTTTTTCGCGCTGTACACTATTCCGCTTCAAAGACTTGACCGATTTCTATGTTTGATGGCTCAAATTAAAGCTTATTCAATTTAAGGAGCCTTTAGAAAGCGTTTTATCCAAAAATAATTTATTAACATTATTTTTTTAATGTTAAAGCAAAAGAAAAAGGAGGAAAAACATTGTTTTTTTAAAGGGCCACCATTTTCTTTTAAAATGGTTTTATTAAAATCGGAAATCTACAAGGACCCCCAAGTTTCATCTTGATTAATAAATTTTTTTTTTGTTTTTATTTCAGATCTCTTGGCAGGGCTGTAGAATGTACAGCGCACATCGGCTATCGCCGCTCAAGACTTTGATCAGCGAGACCTTTAGTCGCCATTTTGAAATATTTTTCATTGAAAAAATTGTATAATGTTCTTTAAATGTACACTAATAAATGCCACAAAAGATTTTTTCAAAGAAGATTTACGTTCGCTCAAAAAAAAAATCCTGAAATTACGTTACATTTCTACTAGAACCTCCCCTTAAATAGGTGCTCTCTCTGTAGGCCTTCAAGAAGGCCTTTGTTAAAATTTAATAGACCTTTCACACTCCTTGCAAGTTTTATTGTTTGGAAAGAAAGGAAAATTTGTCAGTACTTCCGCACTCACTTTGCTACAAAATCCCTGCTACAAGCGCTTTTTTAAAAATTCATTCTTATAGTACTTTTTCATCAGCCCTGATTATTCTACTTTGTTTATTATTAACTAATGTTAATCATTAGTCATTAAGTAATATATATTCATAAGGACAATTTTTTCATTTGATATCATTTGATCATTTAAGCAATTATATTACAGGTAATTTAGCATTTCATTTACATTTTTTTTTACATTTAATTTAGATTTCATTCATATGTATGTTATTTAGAATAGATAATATTTAATATAGTATTATTAAGGCAATTACACTAACAACAATTTGACTTTGTAAAATATTTCATTTACATTTAAATGAAGAATCATTAAATAGTCATTAAATACCATGTTTTAAAAAAAAAATGAGATAATTTTTTTATTTGAAATCCTTTAATATATCGCACACCCACTTCAAAAGTGAACAACTCAAAATTTTTACATTTTAGGGAGGAGCAAAAACCATTTTTTTTTTCATAATAAAAAACTAAGAATATGTATACAAAATTAAGACAGCCGATGTAGATGATCACTATGAACAGTTTTACACGAAAAAGTAAAAATTTGGAAATTTTGAGTTGCGTCACTTTTAAAGAGGGTGTATTTTAATATAAGCCCTTTGCGATGCCAAGGTAACGAAATTACCTAATATATGTTTTAATGCAAAATCACTGCTTAGTTAGTTTTTTAAGATAATTTAGTTATACTTAATATTTTTGTGTGCTCATGACAATACGTTGTCGACATTGTGCTCCTGTCGACCTACTGGTTTTCGCAAAACGTATGTTTTGAGAAAAATCGATAATGGACAGACGGTACATATAGCTCGTTGACTAGCTTGTTTTTTCTTTTTTTTTTGTACAAGGTTTGCAGAAGTAGAGGGTTGCTAGACTTTTTGTTTATCGGACAACATCTACAGATGACTGAGTTCTTGTCATTTGTCCAATTATTTCCTGAACAAGATAACATCCAAGTTTTTAAGATATAGTTTGCGTTTAAATGTCTTTAAGGTATTCCAATTTTGCATTGTGTCTGTCCACAGAATGTAGCCGATAAGAGCAGAAATGCCAGTAATATTTGAAAGCGCTAAAATAGGGCTTATTTTTAGTTGTTTATGTAAAAATATTTATTGGTAAATTCATTTATTTCATATATTAAATTCAACTTCTTAAAACTCTCCACTTTGGATAATATAAAAGTAATATTTCAGAATAGTTATATAAATTTTTTCTTAATTACCCTTCATAACATTTTGAGGGTTGGTTCTCAAAATTTTTTATTTAAATAAATTATTCATGCAAAATATTAAATCTAAAATAAATTCCTTAAAGATCATTCCTAGGATCCAATAATTAGTGGCTATTAACTAATAGGGGAATACTTTGAGGAGTTTCATTGAAAAAAAATTGTATAGGAGTAAATAGATAAACATAAAACCGAATATGTATTATAATAAATATAGGTGTTTATGATATTTAAGAGGATATCGGTTATAAAATAAAAGATAACATTATTTTTATTTTCATATGAAAAATATTATGGGAAATGTTATCTTTCCGCTATGAGTTGATATATTACTAAAATCACGCAATATTTTGGCTCTGCCGTATAGTGTGTCTTTAAATATTGGTTATAGGGGATTGAACTTTATTTTTGTATAAAATATTTTCAAAGGTAGTTATTAGCAAAAAAAAAACCCATGGAATTATTAAAAATTATTAGTACCTGCGTTGTACTTCTTAAAAGACGCTTTATTAATTATTTTTTCTGGAATAGCTAGCTCAACTCCATTATTTAATAAAAGCAGAGTTACTTTTAAGCATTGATATTTTTTTAAAGTTTTCAGTATCAAGTAATCAATAAACCTTTTAAGCATTTTGAAAGTAAAAAACCTTAATAGATTTTAGTATAGATTTTAGTTTGTTTGTTCTATAATAACATTAAAACCGTAAGATCAATTAATAAAATCACAGAACTTTCAATTTACATACACATAACAGAGAAATAACGAAGACTTATTGCCTTTCTTTTAACAGGTAGGCCTAATAGAAGCCCTCATCGATGCAGTAATGCTGTTAAGTGTGTTGACGCCAAAAGGAGCAGTTAATATATTTCCCTTTTTTCAAGAGGCCTGACTGCATTGCTCACTGGGTACTTCTACACAAATATAGAAATTGACAAATTCCTACATTCCTAATTGACTCCTACACAAATTGCTTTTTTGATTTGCCTTCCAAAGAGAGAGAGGGATAGAGACAGAGAGTTTTTGAATTCGTCCAAAATAAAGGTTAAAAGACAATCATCGATAATGCTTCAAAAGGCTTCGCTTGGAAAGCTTTGGGTCAGCAGTTAGTTTTTATTTTTGATAAATAAGCAAAAAATCTACGTTTTGCTTAAAACAATAAATACAGCAATGCTTTTCATTTTAAAGCTTTCATATTTCAATAGGTTTCTTATAAAAAAAAAACATAAAACTTATAATTATTCAATAATAAAATATAATAAAAGAAAAATATATAAAAATGCAATTACTTGTAGTCATATGTTCCCTTTGTTTACAAACTCAACCTTGTTCCTTAATGTTTTCCTATAAAAATGATTTTTGTATGTCTGGAATCCTTTTTTACTGCAGCTTCGTAGTCTTGAAAACCAAAGCTTTCGTTCCTGACAGCAGCAGTAATAAAGAATATTTGTAAAATCGAAGCATTTTATATGCCTCTTGCTTATCACAAACTCTTTTTTCCATATTTATTTATTAATATTTTACTCACTTTCACGTCAACTAATGCGCCCTTGTATCAAACAACTGATCGAAACCTTTCTTTTTTTCTTTGTTCGTTTTTTTTCTTTTGTTCGTTTCTCTTGTTGTGTCCGTTGCTGAGCGCACTTCATGCTGACGTTTTGCTCCTGAAGTCAGGTGCTGACATGCCGGCCCGTTGGGCTAAGTTTACTCACTCACACATATTATACTACTACTACTGAATATAAAAATGTATTATTACATTTTTACTTTAACTCTTACACATATGATTATTGTTTACATTTTAACTAATCTTAATACAAAAACAATTGTTCAATTAGTTTTAAGACAAAATCCCGTATAGCATATAAGGACGAGACAATTCAATATAAAATTAATTAAGTCTTGATTTTCCAACTAGCCTGAATGCACTATTTAGTGACGGCTTAAAAATGAAAATTAAACATAGAGCCAGTGGCTGGAAACTCATTAGGCAGGTTCTTAAAAATAAAAATATATTTTTTTAATGCGAATCTTTTACATGGCGATCCTGTTGCAAAAATTTATAACGTGGCGATTCTGTCGCCAAAACTTACTATATGGTGATTCTGCAAATTGCGCAAAAATTCATTTGCCGACTGCAAAACGCAAGCGTACCGTAGTACGTGCCAACATGCGGACCAACACAATGATCCACACCACCTTGGCAAACGGCTAGCCAAATATTCTTCCAAATGGACAATTATAACATCGTACTGAAAGCAGCAGCAAAAAGCGCGACTACATGTTTACAAATTTTTATTTTTTGAACACTTTTAATCACAATTTTAGTATTAAAATTTTTTTTTCACAAATTTTACATTGAATGTGAATAAGAACAACACAATAATATAATGAGTTGTATACATAAACAAAGTGCTCTTTTTTTATTTTCACTTTTTGAAAAACTTGCGCACAAAATTCTGATTATTGGAAGATATTTAGAAAAAAATAAGCATAAGTTTCATTACATTAGCGTAATATTCACTATTTTATATATGCATATATCGCTTTTGCAGTAACTCACGCACGAAATTCGTTTAAATTTTGTTTATTTTTGAATACTATTTTTGCTATATTCTTATTTTTTCACACTACAACAAAAACACACACACGTAACTTAAAGCTTTTTTGAGTATAATTCTTTTTCGGCAACATAAACTTACGCAACACGCAAAAATTAGCAAAATAATTGCGACTAAATTATTAAAAATACAACAACAAATATTAATAAAAGAAAATAATAACATAAAGCATAAACTAAAGTGAGCAAACCCAGGTTCGATCACAGGTAGTGGCATCACAAAGATTTCTGATGAAGCCTGTAGCAGGGCCGAAATTGCAATAAGATCAGCTAGTGATGTTTTCCTTTTCATATTGAAAAATGTTGTTGTTTCTTTGAAAAAAATTCTTTACAACAATAAATTGTTCTAACCTGACCTAAAACTGCAATAAACGGTTTTAAACTATCAAACAACTAGCATTTCTATTTAAAATCAAGAATGATTTAAACTATCAAACATTTATAATTTGTATTTAAAGCATAGAAAATTAATACAAATATTAATAATATTTTTAACAAACATTTTATTTTACTACGAAACTTTATGAATTCACGAAAGTAAACACATGCGGTCGACATTATCTTTTCATGCTTATTCGTACGCAGTTGTTAGCACTTGTTGCGCCATCTGCATGAGAAGAAATGTGCTATCGACACAGGGTGTTTCAGAGGAATTATAATTCCAATATTTAAAATACGAATAATAAGGTTATTCATATTTAAATGAAAACCATTAAAAAAATACATCAGGACAAGAGAAAATTAATATAAATAAAAGCAAAAACGGAATGTACTGAACAGTATTAGAGAAAAAATTTAAAAAACTTGAATATTTACAGAATGATGTAAATAACATTGAATTTACATCAGTATCTCGGCTCTGTAACTTAGTCGAGAACTTGTCGATTTTACTGACGTCACCCTGTTCCGATCCGAAATTGTTGATTAAGCGAGTTCAAGTGTGTCTGTGGAACACAAATCAGCAAGAAATAGTTGAAATTTGCTACGGTCTCCGAAACTTCAAGGTGCTCCTTGAAGAAGCAGCTGAAGCTTTTGGCTGCGTGTTATACGACCAATTTTAACTCTCTAAGATAAAATAAAATTATTCATAATGCTTTTTTGGAGAATAAAACTTACTTTTTTTTTCATTTTCCATCGTTTAGTTTTTAATTTATTTTTGCCGTCATAAAATTTTTTAATTTTGTGGCATTAGTGATGCTTTTTTAATTTTAAACGCGTGGATTCGAATCATACACGACCAATTATAATTTTATGAATACATTATATCACTTAAAAGTATTTACATATTTTGTTCTCCACTTATAATTATAAATCTAAACATTTTTATCCCAATTAAATGTCTTTTACAAAGAGAAAAGTATTTCCTAAGAAAAGTTCTTCGGTTAGTAACGTTAATTTGGTTGACTTTTTGTAATATTTGCTCAAAATTATTGATATTCGCAGAAATCGATAGAGTTCTCACTTAGCTCACAGGTAGTGATAATCGATTAAATTTCATTAATTTAATTATTACTTTAATTTTATTACAGAAACACTTTCCTAAGTGAATGCTATTGAAATGAAATTGGAACATGTGACAGGTTGTCGATTTAAAATGAGCAAATGTAGTGGGAATCGATTCATTTTATTACAGAAACAGTCCAGATGAGAGTGACGTCACCGTGACGTGAAATCGAAAACATCAGTCGAAAACTGCAATCGACACGTGTTACAGAAACAAGCTACAGATAGTAAAAAGTATGAAATTTAAAAAAAATAAATTAATAATAAATTTACCAATAATTTAAATAACTTTTATAAAACGAATATTTTAGGGGCATGTTTAAATTCTAAATAAAAATAATAAATATATAATTATGAAAAATTTTGATTTTGAAACGAGACAAAAAAAAATTATAATATTAAACGGACTAACAAAAACGTACTAACTATTACAAGAGGTATGATTAAAAATAAACATACGCAAATCACTGACTCTAACAACACGAATTGTCTTTCCCACAAAAACTCGGATCAACTATTTGCTTGGGCAAATGAAAAAATTAAGGTTCAAGACAGAAAACATTTTTAAGGGTACCCAATTTGTAATTAACGATGATCCAAGTCACTGTTCACACCTCTGACTTTGGAGAAGCTATCATCAAAAGAATATAATTTAGGAATATCAGATATTAAAAGAATGAAAATAATAAGGTTCATGACAGGAAGAAATTTTAAGGGTAACTTATTTGAAGTTAAAGATGCGGAAGTAATTATACGATGTAGTGATAATCCACTGTTCACATCGCTGACTTTGGAGAAACTTTAATCAAAAATTTATAATTTAGGAATAAAAGAGCTAGCAGTAAGGAGAAATGATATATATTGTAATGTACACACTTCTACATTATAAAATATTAAAACAAACAAATATAAAATATATTTAAAAGAAACACGCCTTTACGGTACGTATCACCTTATTCTATTCTATTGTAATAAGAACATATGTTCATACTAAGCACTACTATCTATTTCCATCGCAGACATGTACTAATATTGCTGAATACAGAATATATGAAATTACATTTTTACTTTTACTCCTACGCAAATATATTAACATATGATTATGTTTATGTCTTCTAATAATATAAGTCTACTCACTCACACACATTATACTACTATTACTAAATTACAAATATGTATATGATATTCTACTATTACTTTTACACTAATTAAAGAACATATGGTTCTGTTTACTTTCTAAATAAAAAAAAAAGTTAACTAGTTTTAAGACAAAATACCGTTATACATACTATAAAAGAACGAACAAATTTTAAATAAAATTAATCAGTCTTGAGCTTCAAATAAGCTGCCGACTTTTTCATTTAAATAAGTCTTGAGCTTTAATAGCTGCCGACTTAAACCCTTTTAGCCTCTGCACTTTTTTTAGTGAACGGCATAAAAAAGGATATTTAAAATAGCGCCAGTGGCAAACTTTGCCGGCAACCAATTAGGCAGGTCCTTGAAATTTATTTTCCTTTTAAAAATAATAAAAAAGGACTCGCGTTTCATAGTCCTTTTTTTATTATTTTTAAAAGGCTCGTACATGGCGATCCGGCAAAAATATTATTACATGGCGATCCTGCAAACTGCGCATCAAATAATTTGCCGACGGCAAAACGCAGCGGACCGACAAATGCACGAACCGGAGCGTATCCTAAGAAAGCCGCAGCAGAACAAAAAAAAAATAGCCATAAACTAATTTTCATTTATTTTTTTCCAACTTTTCTTTAACTCTTCACATTTTTATTAAACACTATTTACAAATTGCACAAATAATCAAATATTTTACTATATTAGTTTTATGATCTATGAAATTATTACAGGAATTAAATTGTGAGCTTTAGATCAAGTAAGTTTTTAAAAAAGGCAACAACAACAACAACTCTGTATAGAGTCAATCACCTAGCTGACTAGACAGTCTGTTTTGGAAATCGCTACATATTCCTCTTCAGTAGTCTTTGAGTGATTAAGCTGTGATCAACTCACTGTTTAAACTAGTATATGAGTGGGCAGATTTTGGAATTCATTCCTTTGAATTGTATGGCTGCTAATCATATGACATTTAAAAGCAGTAGGCTATTTATAGATCACCGCCATCAACTCTATCAAGGGCTGCCATCTGTTCTAGTTGCTTCTTTATTTATTTCAATATTTATTGGTGTTCGATAGTTTGTCAAAATGCACCATAGAAATGAAATGAGTTTTTGCCTCGCCAGAAGCTCGTGTTCTAACTGAAAGGTGGCTATTTTCACAACCAAGTGTTCAATTACACATGACTTTGACCGAAATCGATCAATTATAAGATTATTTAATCAATAAGATTAATCAGTTAGAACACTAGCTTCTGGCGAAGCAAAAAACTCGTTTCATTTCTATGGTGCATTTCGACAAACTATCGAACACCAATGAATATTGAAATAAATAAAGAAGCAACTAGAACAGATGGCAGCCCTTGATAGAGTTGATGGCGGTGATCTTTAAATAGCCTACTGCTTTGAAATGTCATATGATTAGCAGCCATACAATTCAAAAGAATGAATTCCAAAATCTGCCCACTCATATACTAGTTTAAACAGTGAGTTGATCACAGCTTAATCACTCAAAAACTACTGAAGAGGAATATGTAGCGATTTCCGAAACAGACTGTCTAGTCAGCTAAGTGATTGACTCTATACAGAGTTGTTGTTGTTGCCTTTTTTAAAAACTTACTTGATCTAAAGCTCACAATTTAATTCATGTAATAATTTCATAGATCATAAAACTAATTAACTAACTATGGCGGAGCACGGCCAAATAAGTTTAATTAATATCAAATTGATTAAATAATCTAATAATTGATCGATTTCGGTCAAAGTCATGTGTGATTGAACATTTAGTTGTGAAAATAGCCACCTTTCAGTTAGAACACGAGCTTCTGGTGAAGCAAAAAACTCGTTTCATTTCTATGGTGCATTTCGACAAACTATCGAACACCAATGAATATTGAAATAAATAAAGAAGCAACTAGAACAGATGGCAGCCCTTGATAGAGTTGATGGCGGTGATCTATAAATAGCCTACTGCTTTGAAATGTCATATGATTAGCAGCCATACAATTCAAAAGAATGAATTCCAAAATCTGCCCACTCATATGCTAGTTTAAACAGAGAGTTGATCACAGCTTAATCACTCAAAGACTGCTGAAGAGGAATATGTAGCGATTTCCGAAACAGACTGTCTAGTCAGCTAAGTGATTGACTCTATACAGAGTTGTTGTTGTTGTTGTTGTTGTTGTTGCCTTCTTTAAAAACTTACTTGATCTAAAGCTCACAATTTAATTCATGTAATTTTACTATATTTTTACATATTCAAAACCATGTAAACAATGCATAAATAACTTTTCATTTTCTCTTTCTAATTCATCCTTTTTTTTATTTTCATATATATCTGCTTTACTTACTCGCGCAAAGAATTACTTAAGATTTTTTTATCTATTTTTACTCGTTAGAATAGTATAACGAAAATTGCAACTATTTCTTTTTGCAATAATTTCACTTTTAATAACTTATTCACTACACGAAATCGAGAGATGCATAAAAAGTGATTAAAATGCTTTTTAAAATAACATTCTTAACAAAAAAAATATTTATTATATATATTAAATTAACTAATAATATTATTTAAAAATCTAACCACTTTGAATTTTACACATTTTTATTGAAACGATTCGCGAACGTAAACAAACGAAGCTGACATTTTTGCAGTATCTATTTTTCAGTTATCTGACTTTTTCTTTCATGCTTATTCGCATTCATCGACGAGCACTTGTTGCGCCACCTGCACGTTGAAGTTTCAACAAAACTAAATGTCAAATTTGCTACTGGAACAGGGTGCTAAGAAATAATAAAATTTTTAAATAATGAAAAATTTATATTAAGGGTATTTATATATGAATGGATACGTTAAAAACAAATATATTGTTGATTGAAAAAATTACAAGAAACTTGAAAAAGAGTAAACATAAAGAATTTTCAAAACAATATATAGAACTCAAATCGAAATACATTGAAAATCTAAAAATTGAGGTTGATAATATTTTAATTGAAAAAAAAAATGAAAATTATGAAATTTTAAAGCTATGATTTAATAATCTTCATAAAGAATTATTAAAAACAATTGAAACATTACCATTAAAAGAAATACATATTAAAGAAATATCGAAAGAAAATAATTTATCAAATATAGCCAATTTTGATATAAATGCAGTAGGTAAAAACCTATTACACATTTTTTAAAAAAATGAAGATAAAGAAATTTTCATAAAATATGTTTACAATTTTAAATTAACGGCACAAGTACGAAGTATTTTAGGACGTTCAAGGCCAAGGACATTTGAAAAGTTCAAAAATTCATTAGAAAAAGGTTATCCGAATCCGAAAACTCTGCAAAAAGTACTAACTGAGCTTGGTACACTCAAACAAAATAATAAAAGCATATCAAAATTCAGAGAAAAAATATTAGAAATCACTGAACAATTAAGTTCATTTGAAATAAAAACTATAACTAATCCGGCGATTATGATTTTAATAATGTTTACAAAAAAGGAAAAATTAATACTAATGCTGACGCATTATCGTGGATAGAATTAAACAGCGATTCCCTAAAGGCTATGATTCCAAAATATAAGATAGCAAAAATATACTAGCTATTACAAGAGGTATGATAAAAAAAAACATACGCAAAACACCGATTTTAACAAAAAGCATTGTAATTCCCATAAATAGCGTCATGAACTTTTTGTGTGGGATTATACATCCATAAAAGATATTAAAAAAATGAAAAGATTAAGGTTCAATACAGGAAAAGATTTTTAGGGTACCCAATTTTAGATAAATGATGAGGAAATAATTATACGGTGTAGTGATAATCCACTGTTCACACCGCTGACTTTGGAGAAGCTATCATCAAAAATGTATAATTTAGGAATAAAAGAGCTAGCATTAAAGAGAAATGACGATATATTTAAAACCATTGCAATGAATAAGTTCAAAGAAATTTATAATAATTTAAAAAAAATGAAAATTTTAAAATTTTAATTTATAATGAACCGGAAAGAATAGTCGACACAGTAAAACAAAATGAAATAATCGAAGAATACCACAATTCGACACATGGAGGTCACCTCGATATATGAAAAACTACGATGAAACTAAAACAAAAATACATATGGAAAATATGAATAAAATGATAAAAAAATACATACTCAATTGCGATAAATGCAGATTAAACAAACAGACTAAACATACAAAAGAAAATTTAACAATGACAGACACACCAAGTACCAGTTTTGAAGTCGTTTCTATCGACACAGTAGGTCCCCTACGCTTATCCAACAATTACAGATACATACTAACGCGTCAGTGCGACTTAACAAAGTACGTAATAGCATGCCCAATGGAGACAAAAGACGCGAAAACTGTTGCTAAAACATTGATTCAAAATGTAATTTTAATATACGGTCACTTTAAAATTTTAAAATCAGATAGAGGTACAGAATTTCTTAATGAATTAATGTCGGAAATATGCAGTCTTTTGAACGTTAAACAAATATTTAGCACTCCATATCACCATGAGACTCTAGGCTCGATAGAGAGAAACCATCGAGTATTAAATGAATATTTACTAAACTTTTGCAATAATGAAGAATGGGACCAATGGATCCCATACTTCTCTTTTTCATACAATACAACGCCAACAATATTGTAAAATATTATTACAATATAGAACCATAGAGATCGATAAATTCAAAGATATTTACAATAGCTTAAAGAGAAAAAAATTAAAATTTAAAAATTCTAATTTATAATGAACCGGAAAGAATAACCCACAAAACAAAACAAAATCAAACAATCGAAGAATGCCATAATTTGACACATGGAAATAACCTCGGAATGAGAAAAACTATAATTAAACTAAAACAAAAATACATATGGAAAAATATGAGTAAAATGACAAAAAACTACATACTCAATTGCAATAAATGCAAATTAAACAAACAGACTAAACATTAAAAAGAAATTTAACAATGACAGATACACCAAGTACCAGTTCTTAAGTCATTTTAATCAACACAGTTGGTCCTCTATGTTTATCACACAATTATCGATATATTGGGGGTTGGAATTAGTTTTAAAGGTTTTCTAAGAGATGGCGTAACTATCAATAGATCGCATCGGGCACATCTGTGACTATATTCATTTCAAAGCACATTGTCTAAGCTTCATTTTTCAGTATGTGTCATTCCACTGAAGTGTAAACAACAAATATTTTTTTCTCTGTGAACATGTCGACTTTCGTTCTAACAAAACGCAATTTGCGGGAAGGTTTACTTTTGTGCTTCCATTTGAAGAAAAAAGCGGTTGAAGCACAACGCACGCTTACTGAGGCTTACGGGGACTATGCTCCATCGATTTCTACTTGTGAGTACTGGTTCCGTCGGTTTAAAAGTGGTGATTTTGATACGGAAGACAAAGAGCGTCCGGGCCAGCCGAAAAAGTTTGAAGATGAGGAATTGGAGGCTTTGCTCGATGAAGACCCGTGTCAAACCCTTCAAGAATTGTCAGAATCATTGGGAGTCGACTTATCAACGGTCGGCAAACGCTTGAAGGCCATGGGAATGATTCAAAAGCAAGGAAATTGGGTGCCGTACCAGTTGAAGCCGAGAGACGTTGAACGGCGATTTTGCATGTGCGAACAACTGCTTCAACGGCATAAAAGGAAGAGTTTTTTGCATCGTATTGTCACTGGCGATGAAAAGTGGATCCATTACGATAATCCTAAGCGAAAAAAATCGTGGGGACCACCCGGCCATGCATCAACATCGAGGGCCAAGCCGAATATTCATGGCGCCAAGCTTATGCTGTGTATTTGGTGGGATCAGAAGGGTGTCGTGTACTATGAGCTGCTAAAACCTAACGAAACCATCACTGGGGAACGCTACCAACAACAATTGATGCAATTGAGCCGAGCATTAAAGGTTAAACGGCCGGAATATGCCAAAAGACACGACAAAGTGGTTTTTCAACATGACAACGCACGGCCACATGTTGCAAGAACCGTCAAGGAAACGTTGGAGGCGCTGAATTGGGATGTGCTACCCCACCCGCCTTATAGCCCAGACATAGCCCCTTCCGACTACCACCTATTCAGATCGATGACGCATGGCTTGGCTGAGCAGCGCTTCACTTCTTACGAGGATACCAAAAAATAGGTCGATTCGTGGATTGCCTCAAAAGACGAATCGTTCTTCCGGCGCGGAATCCATATGCTACCAGAAAGATGGGAAAATGTTGTAGCTAACGATGGACAATACTTTGAATAATATACGTTGTACCGTTGTTTCTAAATAAATGCTCAAAAACCGAAAAAAAACCTTTAAAATTAATTCCAACCCCCAATATACTACCGATGCAATGCGACTTAACAAATTACGTAGTAGCATGTAAAATGGAGACAAAAGACGCAAAAACAGTTGCTAAAACACTAATTGAAAAAGTTATTCTAATATACGGTCACTTTAAAATTCTAAAATCGGATAAGGGTACAGAATTTCTCAATGAATTAATGTCAGAAATATGCAACCTGTTAGATATTCAACAAATTTTTAGCACTCCATATCACCATGAGTCTCTAGGCTCGATGGAGAGAAATCATCGAGTATTAAATGAATATTTGTTAAACTTTTGCAAAATGGATCCCATACTTCACTTTTTCATACAATACAACGCCTCATGTTGATCCAAATTATACACCATTTGAGCTATGTTTTGGAAAACTTGGAAATCTTTCAAATGACAATAGTTTCGAATCAATAGATAATTACGCGCAAGAACTAAGAAATTTTAAAAAGATAAAAATAACAACCCGTTAAATTTAAATACAGGTGATAAAGTTTTAATAAAAAGGATGGATAGAAGAAAAAATCAATCTCCTTATTATGGTCCTTATAAAATTGTAAACAAAAAAGGAGCAAATTCAATAATTAATATTAATGGAAAACTAAAAGAATATCACAATAACATGTTAAAAAAATATCTATAAACAACGTGAATCTTTTGATTTAAAATCTAAAATTTTGAAAACATAAATTTATTATATTAAAATATTGTATAAGTTACAAAAAAAGAAATTATTTTTCATAAAATTCAAAATAGTTTTTATCTTAAGGGTGAGGGTGAGATATACCTTCATATTTGTTAACTATTTATATCTATTAACTACTTAAATAACATTAAAAAATTGTATAATAGAACAAACGACAATAAACACATATTTAAACAAAATAATAATGTACACACCTTCACTGTATTTCGTGATTTGAAATAACATGTAAATAATTAAAACATATGTTTGTTCTTAGTACTAGCATCTATCTCATTTAAACACATGCACTAATACTGCTGAATACAAAATATATGATATTACATTTTACTTTTTTACAAAAAAAGAATCATATGATTATGTTAACTTTTTTTAGTAGCCCATAGTCGAATGGATCAATCCGTCTTTGAAGCCGTCTTCAAGACACTAACTCCGTCCTAGAAGACGGATCGATTCACTTTTATGGCTGTCGTCGAAGACATTTTCGAACAAATAAGCAAAACGACTTACAAGACTTTACTTCGACACGTCTTCAACGACAGAAGGGATCCACGTACTGCAGAACGTCCACATTCGCTCAAAATCAGTTCTGCCTGCTTGTGTTTGCTTTAAATGTGTGCTCATCACACTCTTCCTGCTTTATGCTCATTCCGCACTTCTACTCCCTGTGCTCTATTCCCCTTTTCACTCTCCTTGATCATTTTGTTTTTTATTCGCGGTTTGAATCGAAATGAAAAATGAACAGGAAGTTTACACTTAAAACCAAAAATTAATTATAACATATTTATAAGAGGGTATAAGCATATTCTGTTATTATAATATTTACAGAGTATAAGCAAAAATTAATTTGAAAATATTTATATAAATTCATTTTCTTTAGGTTAAAAAAACTGGAAGTTATGCTTAGTTTTTTGCTCTATACTCCTGCTTATGAACTTTATTTTTCGTCATTTTTAATGTTGTTCGCAAAGTTTCTATAAAATCCATGTAGTTTCGGTTTTTGCCAGATGTAGCCTCTGCAAATAAAATAAAATGCATAACATTTTTATATATCTTCATATTAACCCGAATCACCATCAGTAAAGTTTTTTTCATTTTCAGAATGAAATGTTAACGCAAATATAAAACAGTTTAAACTAAAATAAGCACATTTGTTAATAAAAATATTTTTAGTAAAATTTTGCGAAACACGTATTTTGATAAAGTGCATCATATTCAATCAAAAAGTCGATTTTGAATTTTTTAAAAATTACAGCTTTTTTAATTTCATATGACGATATGTCCATTATGAATTTAATATATTTTGAAGAGAATACAAAAATATATTTTTAAGGTTAGGTAATTTATTTATTTCTTTATTAATTTATTTATTACATTAAAAATCCTAATGCTACAAGACTATAAATTATTTTAACATTTAAAGCATCAGTCACAGACGTTAAATTAAATATTAATTATGAAAAATACACAAAAATACATTTTTGAATACACTTTAACTGGTTACATATTGATATAAATAATTAACAAAAAAATAAAAATTACATGAAGTATTGGAAACATAACACATAAGTAAAAAAATAAAAAACCCAAGAGCAATTTGGGATTGATTTAGATAAAATTACAAATCATAATTCATTAGTTGCTTTTTAAAGATACAAGCATTGCTAGTTTTCCGTAAGTTGACAGGCAAAGAGTTCCAGAGACGAATGGCATAAACAAAATATTCCAGGTCTTTGAAAAATCTGTTTCCCATGCATCGGAGTCGACGATTCTGTAGACTTAAACATTCGCATAGAAGGTGGGTTATTGTTTCTGTTTCTTCCGGATTCTTGCAGCTCCGACAAAAGTCTGGGGCTGTTATGTTCATTCTATTGGCCATTATCCCAATGGGGCGATGACCTGTTAGAACTCCCACAAGAATTTGGATTTCTCGTTTAGCCAAAAGCAGAAGGCTTTCGGTTTTCTTCTCATTTAGCTCCGGCCAGAGCCTTCGAGATATGTTGCAGTCACCTCTGGAGGCCCAGTTAGTGTTAGCATTATCCCTGGCTTTAAGGTCTATGCTCCTCTTGACGACGCCTATTGGAATGTGCACATCTGTATTTGCTCTGTTTGTACTTACGGTTACTCCACGCCTAGCCAGTTCATCCGCTGCTTCATACCCTTCAAGATTGCTATGTTCGGGTACGTTGTGGGTATTGCAGATACTGTTCAGTGCCAGTTTACAGTTTTGTACCGTTCGAGCCCTCGTCGTTTTTCTATTCAGAGCTTTGATGGCCGCTTGGCTATCCACAAAAATAACTACCCTTGTGGGGTAAGATTTTTCCTATGAATGGCCTGTGCAGCTTTTTCAATAGCGTATATTTCTGCTTGAAAAACGCTTCAGTAGTTGAGGAGTTTGTAGGACTTTTTGATTTGTAGCGTTTCGCAATATACACCTGATCCAGTTCCGTTTTCCATTTTGGAACTATCAGTATATAATTGGAAATTACCATTGAATTCTATGGCAGTTTCTTCCCATTCTAGTCTGTTGGGGATGGATGTGTTGTATTCTGTGCCAAATCTCACACTGGGTATGATATAGTCGGTTGCTCTTTTTGATTCTTCGGTTGCAAAGAGATTCAGAATAGATGCATGTCTGAATGTGTTGTTTCTCCACGCATGTGATTCGTTGAGGCAAATCGCGCTTTTGGTTGCCGAACACTTAAGAACCTCTTCTATGGGGAGAAGATTTAGCTTCATTTCTAGACCCGCCTGTGGCGTTGATCTCATGGCTCCAGTTATTCCTATGCATGCTAACCTTTGAACTCCTGGTAGGGAGCTAAAGTAGCTCTTTTTGTTGGGAGTTCCTGTGAGGGCTCTAGTATTGTCATTTCCAGGTTGCTGTTAGCTCCGTTTTGCTCCGGTTCTTTACAACCTGGAAAATTTCCATGAGTAGCAAAAGCGTTTCTTGACTGGATTCTGTCCAGGATCCATCAGACCTCTTAATGTATCTCGGGAGATGGGTCTTTGGATAGCGTCTTTCGAAGTCTGGCAGCTTCACTGGTATCCTCAATGGACTCGCAGAAATTTGTGCAAGATGTTAGCTTAGCTATTCTTACTTCCCTTGTTTAGGCATTTAACATGAATCGGTATGTTGTCCAGTCTTGCTCAAGCCTACTTAACATTGTGTTGCGTCCTCCCGTGAGGATGCGCATAGGTCCTAATCGTGGCCCTACTTGTCAGACTGGGAACTCGTCCCAAATCCTGGTTATACTTGCTTACCTTATTATAAATACTAGGCATGGTGAGTTATGCCGGTCAGTAGGCAGCCGTGAGGTTGCCGGAATGTTACCTTAATTATACTTATTCATGTCGATGCGGCTCGGAAAATCCCCTGGTCTTTCTCTTGGTGATTAATAATGGAAGCGGTTGTGTATTGCTATTCTGGTCACACTTGTGACGGTATACTTTTTATTTTTAAATCTTCGTTCTATTCACAGTTATAAAATCAACTACTTATTCTCTTAAAACTACTTATGCTTAACACCTCGGTTTTAATGATAATTAGGTGTACTCAGCATTATTAGTCTTAGTTTTTTATCCATCTAGTTTACAATTATTTCCTCATACGTAATTTCTTAACTCTAAGTTACAATTAGGAAAGGTTAATCTTGTATTTCCTGAATTCTTGGCCTAGGTCATATCTGGCACAAGAATTTTACAGACATTCTTAAAGTTAACATTATTATTCATTCTTTCATTCCTACATACTTATTTAATAATACCAACTTAGGCCGAACAAACATACAAACATGTATAACATGTGTAATTGGGTCATATTTTCCAAAACACTGAATCCAACAATAAAATATTATTTAAAATATTTTACCTCTGTTTTTAATTGCATGACGACAAAAAGTATGCATGCTAATCACAACAATAAAATACAATTGAAATTATATTACGTCTTCGTTGGTTGACTTGCCGAAAATGCATTGTCAGCATTTTTGACACTAGCCGCACATAAGTAAGTTGTTGGCTTTATTTTATTGTCTTTAATATAGCACTTGCTATGAAAGCTGATCGCCCAACTGGCGTCAGTGTTTACTTTAATAGCTTCTGTTTTGAAGGTGCCGGCCTTGGCATTGAATTAAATTAAAGCGCTGCAATGCAATGAAAGCTGATCGCCCGAATTGTGGTAGATCAGTTCTCATTGCAGGCACTTAACCATTTATAAACAGATAACATTTTGGGGAAGCCGCGTTGTGAGTCACAACAGAGTCACAACATTCCTCCCCCCTTACACAAAGAAAATTCTTACCTTGAAGAGGTTAAAATTTTCGTCAATATACTTTAAATTCTATTGTTTGTATGCTTGTATTGCTTGTCTAATAATTTTATGTGCTAAATAAGCACAATTTTATATGCTAGTTCATACTTCTTCATCACTCTTTGTTTGATTTAATTTAATTTGGTTTAATATAGGTAAGTGCATATCTTAAATTTTTATTAATACCATATATGATATTGTACTATATTCTTAATTCTTAATTTGTTAATTCTACAAAGTTTCTTAGATTCATTGCATATTTTATACTTGTTATGTGCATGTTAATTGCATAAATTTCTGCTTGTGTTTATAATAATTTTTTACTACTTTTAAAATGACAAATTACTTCGTTTAACATTTTCAGTTTCAACCAATGTCACTTCTGTCTTGTATGCATGCATCCCTTGTGGTGTAATCTGATCCTCTTTGGCCTGCTACTGCCTGGTGTGTGGTGTCTATTACTTTTGGTCATCTTCTTGTTTCTTCTGTTGCTTTTATTTCTCCCCCCCGTTGTCCATCGGTGTGCCAAAAAAATGTCTCGGCGTGTTTTCTTTCTTTCATTGGTACAAGGATTTTTCTTTAGTACAATAATGCCATTTTGGTCTGTTCTGCTGTGTCCACGGTGTAGTCTTACATCATGTATCTTGACTTATAATTGAAGTTGTTGTTCCGTCTATGTTGAATGCAACATTTTGAGTTCTAATTTAATTTGTTTTTATTTTCTTCTGTCTCCCTCGCTGAAAGAAATGTGATCTATTGTTGTGTGATATAGTTGTGCGGTGGGCTCTTGGACCCCTTATCGGCCTTACTGTATTTCACTCGCTTTTAAAATCGCTTCCATTATTCCTTCGCACTATGCTCAACAGAAAAACTGCCAGCATATATTTGAAAAAAGTTAAAAAAAAACATTTACTTAATTAAAATAATGTACTGCAAACCTGCACTTCTGTTCCATTTTACTGTGTCTTTTTGACGTTTTTTTTAAACTAATGCCGTTCCTTGTTTATTGTAGCTTCTTCTCGCTGCCTATCATATTTCTGGTTAAAACTCCATTACAATTGCTTGTTGTATTAGTTTTTCATCAATGTTGTATTTCCTCCAATGCTCCTGTTGTTCCTTTGCGCTGTCTTAACTCTGCTCGTTGCGTTCCTGTTATGGTGATGCATACAAGACTATTGGTAACCTTCACATAAAATTTTTTTTCTTTTATTTATAAAGCTGTTGCTGTCTACTCAATAGATTACTTATTTATTATTTTCAATATTTTTCATTTTCAATAATTTTATCTACAATCAAATTTAAATTTTGCGCCGTAATATTTTTGTACTGTTTTAAATTTTGCGCTAATTATAACAACTATTACAATATATACATGTTTTATTTGTTCTTTTCAGTGACCTTCATATATAATAAATTTTTTTTTCATATATTCTTTGTTATCAACTCAATGTATTATTTCAAAGGGTTTAATTTAACTTTACTCCTTTTAATTTCTAAACATTTTAAATATCCTTTTAACTGTTTTTTTTTATATTTTCATGTATCTATTTATAATAAGCTTTTTTGAATATTCTTTTGTAACAGTTTGCTTTTATATAAACTTATTCATATCTTAACATAATTTGTTTTGCTTAGTTTCTTTATTTTTCAATGGTTAATTTCATTCATCCATATTTCGACATGTTTCAATTATGTATTTACTTATATTTAAAAACATTTTATTCTTCTCTGTAAACCCTTAACAGTTTTTTTTTTCTTTCTTCAAAAATACTACTTTGTTATTCATTTTAATCTTAATGTTTTAATTCTATAGTTTTCAATTATATATATATATATATCGAAGCTCAATCTTTTCGCATAGTGTGACTTTTTATTTATCATCGAATTTTGATTATCAAATTTTTATTTTTTATTTCGAACTTGATGCGATTTTTATTTTATTCTTTGAATTTATTTAAACTTTTTTGCATTTATTACACCAACAAAACTTTCTTTTTATCTTTAAACACAACTTAGTTTTCGCAATCATGCATTCAAATTTCCTTTTCTTATTTTTATTTACTTTACTCCTCAATTTTTTTAAAAACAATCAATAGAATTTCGTTTACTTCGTTCAAATAAGGTTGTTTTATTTATTTTATTCTTTTTCTTTATATATTTCAACTTCAATTCCAATTGTTTTTATCACGTTTTACCGCATCTTCATGGAATGCTCTCAAAATTTCTTTATTAACCTTTTCAAATAGTTTGGCACTATCCTGGAGTCTCCAACTAGAATGAGTGACCAGGATAAATCCCTGCCAGGGATTTCCGTAACTACGTCATTCACTTTGAAAATTCCAAGACAATTGCTTGTTACTCCAGATTATTCTGCAACTATCTTTCACAGTTCCCTTATTCTCCTGCTATATTTTCCTGCTATCTTCTGTGACTAAAAAAAAAACCTGATTTATGCGAACCTTCCTCTGCATTACTTTACATTAAACTTTAAATCCAAAATAAAGTTTACAGAATTATTTTAAATAAAGTGGCACTATTTAGGGATCTCCAACTAGAATGCGTGTATTAGAATTTAATCCTTGCGAGGGATTTCTGTAACAACGTCTTTCACTTTGAAGATGCCAACACAATTGCCTTTTACTTTACATTTTCTCCATTTCTTATTTTTCCTTCTGCCATATCTTGGCTCTCAACTATTTCATTTAAATATTATTATTTTGTTTATATTCTTTATTACTATATCTCAGTTACATAACCTTTTCTTATTTTCACATTCTTTTCTTTTATTTTATTTTTTTTTCTCTATAATCATTTCAAATGTATCTTCTTTTATTATATACTCATGGAAGATATTACCATTGGCTGACATTTATTCATTTCTACTGTCTTTTTCCCATCTTTCTCTTAACTGCTTCTTCCAGTAAGTATTTTCCTCTACTCTATTTATTTGACATCACCGTATTCTGGCCACAAATATGCTTTCATATTCACTACTTTCCTAACTTTCTTTATATGTAACTCCTTTTTTTTTATTTAAAATCTGTTTTATAGTAACCTTTTTCTTTACAACTTTACTAAATTTTTTTAATATATTTTCTTTTCTCATTTACTTCTAATATGTATAATATACTATTTTTCCCTTTCCCGTACTTTCTGTATTTTATGTTATTAGATTTTCCTTAAAAATATTTTTTCCTCTTCGTTTTATATACTCTGTAAATATCTGTGACGTCTACCAAATTTTCACCTAAATAACCTCTTAGTGCAAACTCTTGCTTATGATCCACTAACTTGGGGATTTTTGTAGCATTTATTTTGACTTCTGTACTATAATTACTTGAACTTAATTCATTTCTTCGTTTCAAACTACTCCTTAACGTGTTTTGTTTAGCTAAACTTGTGTCCGCTCCGGAATCTACAAGAAGAATGATTTTACCATTTATAGCATTCTTGCAAGGAATTTCTATAAACACATCATTTACTTTGGAGATTCCAAAACATTCACCCTTTTTCTTTTCCAATACCATCATATTTTTACGCCAACCATCATTTGTTATATTTTCATTTAATTTTTCTAATCCCACATTGCATTTCTCTTGTGTTACTTTTTCATTTAATCTTCCCGCTACCATATTGAATTTTTCTTCTATCATATTTTCATTTAATTTCTCGATTACCACATCGGATTTTTCTTTTATCATATTTCCATTAAATTTTCCTGCTCCTAATTGACTTTTTCCTTTCTTACATTTTCATTTAACTTTCCTGCTACTACATTGAATTTTTCTTTTCTCATATTTCCATTTAATTTTTCGAATACCACATCGAATTTTTCTTTTATTTCCCCGAGTGTTTCTATAACCTTTTTTGATGTCGCCTGCAACGACTCAACAGTTACCATCGATTCTGGGCTTATGTTTTCTACATTCCTTCCTGAATGAGGTGTACAGAAATTTACAATTCTTTCGGATGTCAAATTCTCTGTTACTACTGAATGATCTGTTACTGAACTTTCCACTGGCTTGGATGTACAGATATTCACAATCTCTTCAGACGTAAAATTATCTGTTACTATCCTTTCTATTGGTTTAGATGTACGGATATTCACATTCTTTCTAGATGCTGAATCATCCGTTACTATCTTTGATGGCCTTATTTCGCTCTTATTTCGGGGTTCCCAGCTCATTGGCCTTGGCTGGGCCCCTGAAAGTTTCCCTGCCGATTTTCCCAGTTGTTCCTTCTATAACACTCATCCTGCACATGACCCACCTTGTCACACCACCTACAGCGTACCTGTTGCTGTCTCACTTGCAGTTCATTACCAAAATTATTTGCCCTAAAACTCAGTTGATCGTTAAATATGTTCCTGTTTTCCTGCTGTCTACTAAGAAACACAAATATTTCTGCTGTCCTCTTGGTGCGAGTGAGGGTGCACTCATCCAAAAATTTTCATACCCATATTTCTGACATGTTTCGCAATACGGAGAATTTTTCCTCGTAAGACACTCATCCCTTGTGTCCTTGTCTGTTGCAGAATGAACACTTGATGTTCATTTTATATCGGTCTTGCCTTTCGTCTTCGAACCTATCTACTGGTGTTAAATCTCTTATCCTAAAATCCTGATTTATTCTTCTATTCCATCTCTGTTCTTCGTCACTTTCTTGTATCGTGTAAGTTTGACGCGGTGAATGTCATCTTGACTCATTCCTGCTTTTGTCCTTCAACATATATTCTAAATCTGAAGTTTTTTTTACTAACTCTGATAGGTCATTCCCTGACAACGATAACAATACTGTCCTTATCTCAGGATCCAATATACCGACTTTAAATGCTGTAACTACGGAGATATTTAATTGTTTGAGGAGTGATTTGTCCTCCCCTATACAGTCTCTCCCTCTGGCTTCTATTGAACCTAACCTTCGTGCAAACGCAGTGATTTTTTTCCCCGGGCGCTTGTTCACTTCTAGATAATGCAATAATTATTGAATCGTATGTAGTTGTCCTTAGATAATTTGACTTAATCAATAAGTAAATATCCTCTAACTTGTCAAATTGTCGGCTCCTACATAGTTCGAAAGCGTCCCCGTGCAACCGGAGCTTTATGCACTCTATGAAAATTGGGATATCTACTTTCTTAACTGCACTTGCAGCTAGGTCACATCCATGGATGAACCTATATACTTCTGCCGGTGACTCGGTACCCGAAAACAAGGGCACCAAATTATTCACCGTCTTCGCTATGTCGTTTACATTCATAATTGTTCGTTTAACCAGTCCGTTTCTTCAATCTAATCCTGGTATATCTTCTGCCTTGCTTGCTGCAAATTTACTCTAACACTCCGTGTGATCGTTTTCAATAAAAATACAAGTTCTCCTCCTGCCATGGGGTACTTGAACAAAAACAAATTTAAAGCTTACAAAACACATTTTTATATTTTTTGTTTAATTCTCATTTATTTAAGGTTTTTGCCACTTTTTAACCATACATTCGTTGACTTTTGTAATACAAATATTCTTAACTATATTTAAAAGTTTTTTATTTTCTATATTTTAAAATAATTTTAAAATTCATGCCGCTTTAGACTTCCTTGACGCTGCTTACTGATTCTTTTCTCAGTTAATACTCTTCCACGGTGAATTCGTTCCTCCATTTTTTTTCTAAAATCTGCTTCCAGGTTTGGTTTGCCAGGATGGTATTCAAAAGTTCTACTGGTACAGTCCTCATGATTGTCACTTAGTGGATCCAAAAAGTTGTTGACAATATGTGTTATCTAAAAAAAATTTTAACAAAAATTGAATTCCTTAAAAGGGTTCAAACAAAACTTAAACCTTTATATTCAAAATAAAATATTCCTACCGTCC
The DNA here is from genome assembly GCA_963920525.1 of Dichetophora obliterata. Taxonomy (NCBI): domain Eukaryota; kingdom Metazoa; phylum Arthropoda; class Insecta; order Diptera; family Sciomyzidae; genus Dichetophora; species Dichetophora obliterata. The sequence goes on along the minus strand of OY986437.1, from coordinate 155,628,541 downwards.
TCTTTTCGAGAGGTGGAGGAAGATGAATCCACCATCAATAATATATTTTCAGTAGGACCCACGTCAGTCCTACTGCCACAAAGAAAAAAAATCCTACAGACATTTATGCCAAAAACTATCATTTTGCCCAACAAAAATTATTTTTTTCAACATACCCAACAGTTTAACTTTATAATTCATCGTTATAAATCCTTTATTATTATTTAAAACATTAAACACATATTTTTTTTTAAATTTCCCATCAAAAAATTTCATTCGTTTAAAACTTTACAAAAACTTAAAAAAAATATCCTTATTGTTCCTGTAACAATAAGGATCCTATCAAACATTTAAATTCCAAAAAAAATGTTCATTCTAAAATATCCTTGTTGTTCCTTTAACAACAAAGTCCCACTGATCACTTTGAATCCCTACAAACGAACCAATGTCCTTACTGTTCCTATAACAGCAAAGATCCTAGCTATTATTTTTTTTATATCCATTTTTTTAAACCACCTGCTCTTCCTGTAACACTGATCTAACAAAAATTGTCTTTTTCTAAGACTTTATAAAATTAAACAAACAAACTTGTCCTAATTGTTCCTGTCACAATAAGGATCCTAACATCCTTGCTGTCCCTGCGGACAGAAGGATCCTACCGGCTGCGCCATTTTGTTGCGTCCTCACGTGAGGATGCGCATAGGTCCTAATCGTGGCCCTACTTGTCAGACTGGGAACTCGTCCCAAATCCTGGTTGTACTTGCTCACCTTATTATACTAGGCATGGTGAGTTATGCCGGTCAGTAGGCAGCCGTGAGGTTGCCGGAATGTTACCTTAATTATACTTATTCATGTCGATGCGGCTCGGAAAATCCCCTGGTCTTTCTCTTGGTGATTAATAATGGAAGCGGTTGTGTATTGCTATTCTGGTCACACTTGTGACGGTATACTTTTTATTTTTAAATCTTCGTTCTATTCACAGTTATAAAATCAACTACTTATTCTCTTAAAACTACTTATGGTTAACACCTTGGTTTTAATGATAATTAGGTGTACTCAGCATTTGTGCAAGATGCGGAAGGCAATCTTGTACAATAATTAGTCTTAGTTTTTTATCCATCTAGTTTACAATTATTTCCTCATACGTAATTTTTTAACTCTAAGTTACAATTAGGAAAGGTTAATCTTGTATTTCCTGAATTCTTGGCCTAGGTCATATCTGGCACAAGAATTTTACAGACATTCTTAAAGTAAACATTATTATTCATTCTGTCATTCCTACATACTTATTTAATAATACCAACTTAGGCCGAATAAACATACAAACATGTATAACATGTGTAATTGGGTCATATTTCCCAAAACACTGAATCCAACAATAAAATATTATTTAAAATATTTTACCTCTGTTTTTTAATGCATGCATGACGACAAAAATTATGCATGCTAATTGAAACAATAAAATACAATTTAAATTATATTACCTCTACGTTGGTTGACTTACCGAAAATGCATTGTCAGCATTTTTGACACTAGCCGCACATAAGTAAGTTGTTGGCTTTATTTTATTGTCTTTAATATAGCGCTTGCTATGAAAGCTGATCGCCCAACTGGCGTCAGTGTTTACTTTAATTGCTTGTTTTGAAGGTGCCGGCCTTGGCATTGAATTAAATTAAAGCGCTGCAATGCAATGAAAGCTGATCGCCCGAATTGTGGTAGATCAGTTCTCATTGCAGGCACTTGACCATTTATAAACAGATAACATTTTGGGGAAGCCACGTTGTGAGTCCCAACAGGGTAACAACAATTGCTTTCCGATGAAGTTTTCTGACCTCTGATCGCCTCTTTTTAAGTCGCTGGTCCACCAACTCGCAGTTGTAGCTTTGCGACCTCAAGACGTTGGGCAGAACTTCTTGAAAGCCTGGTTAATTTTTCCCGTTATGAACTCGACTGCATTGTCAATGGATGCGTCGTTTGGGAGATATTCTGTGTCTAGGTCTGCAATACTTCTGCTTATCTAGACTGAATACCTATCCCAGTTTGTTTTAAATGGGTTCCTAAATCGTTTCCTTATGTGAGGATCGTGAAGTGGTCGGAAAACGACTCCTTTTGTGAAACCTCCCAGTTATCGACTATAGCCTGTTCTGAATTGCTCGCTAAAGTAAATCAATTATATCTTCCCTGTTTCTATTCTGAAAAGGTAGTCTATTGCCCCTATTACATATATTTAGGTCTGTGGTAATGATAAATTCGAAAATATACTAAATCTTTTGTTGATGTTCGTGCTGCCCCATTGCGAGTGATGAGCGTTTGCGTCACAACCGATGAGCAGGAATGTCCTGCTTGTGTTAGCATGTTCTGCCAACTCGCGAACTGTTTGCACTGGTGGGTTCGCCTCTTCATAGGGCATGTACTCGAAACAGAGGATCAGTTTTGCTGATCTGATTTCCACGCTGGTTGCCACTACGTCTCCGTTGCTGAATCTAGGTACAAAAAATATGTTAATAGATTTTTCGTAAGTATACAGCTCCTTACATTACCTGCATTTGTAGAGTGAAACAGGTTGTACTATTTCGATCCCAGGCCTTGGAGCTTGTTGTTGTAGATCCGGGATAAGGGCCACTTCTACATTCTCCTCGGACATACACAGCATCAAGTTGTCGGTTGCTGCTTTACAGTGATGCAAGTTGATTTGCACCACTTGTAGCTTCCTCCTTCTCTCAGCTATTGCTGATTCAACCTCTTTACCTTAATAGTTCCGAGGCCAAATTTAAGTATGTCTGACTGCTCCTTTAGCCAGCCTGTGGAGGCAGCGTCTATAGAAAAGAGAAGAATTTTGGCGTCTTTATTCTGCGCTGCCAATAGTTTCTGTATGGATACATCCTCATGCGAAGCAGGAGGTGGTATCCACACCGTTACCCTGTGGTGGAGCGGAAGCGTGGATTTTGAGATCACCTTAAGTGAAGCTCCCTTCCAAATTTCGCCAATATTGGCGATGGTTTTGGTTAGGAACTCCAGGGAGTTCTTCGATCCACATCCAAAGACTTTCACTCCTTGTTGCCAGCCAGCACCGTCGAACTTGTAATATTCGGGATCACCGTGTTCGACACTAGCCATTATCGCTTTCAGGATTTCGTTTTCCACAAGCAGCCATTTGTCCCCTGTCAACTTTCCTTCCGGGTCCATCTCGTCAATAATGACCACCTGCAGTTCTTCTGGAGAGTTCTCGAAGCTCCCCCCGACTTTACTGCACTTCGAGCAACTCGAAACGACCTCATCTGCAGATCTTTGCCGTTTGGCCGTGGAACCAGCTGTGCACTGAGGTTTTACCTTCGAGGCGTGGTCAACCCCCGGTTGGTCCCTGTTTGAGGTAACCTTGGATTCAGTTTGTCTCGCCGTATTTTCTCCTTGTGGCTACTGGTTCCACCTTTCTTAAACTCCTGTTTGCCGCTTTTGACGATATTAGAGTAAGAAGGACCTGCCTTAACTGTCGTTAGCCCTTCATTTTTAACCCTGCTGGCACCGGTACCGCAACCTCGTTTATCACCTATAGCAACATTGGATTGGGATAGGGCCTCTTTTCCTCGTCTTTTTTCTCCAGTTCCACTCTCACGTTTGTCGTTTTCAGCGTTATTGGAGAGCGGTGGACCAGCCTTGCTCAGACCCTCATCAATGGAAGCAGACAGAGCTATAGCGACTTCAGTCGTAGATGCTTTGGGGGCATTGTGACGTTCACAGGCTGCCACTTTCTTTGAGTGTTTTTTGATGAGGGCCTTGTCCCTGAAGGTTAGAGTGGTCGGAGTTCCGCAGCAGCCCACAGTGGTTCTGCTTCGAAAAAAATCGAAGCAGCGTAAGTTATAAAGGAGAGTGGAAGGTTAGCAGTCCTGTAGAACTTACGCTGCTTCGATTTTTTCGAAGCAGAACTACTGTGGGCTGCTGCGCCACCCGCCTCAATGACGTAGGAGTCGGAGTTGAGAAGCTTGTCTTCGGTCTCTGAACCGGGAATATTGTGAAGGACTTGAGAAATGCTAGATTGCTCAGTGTCCCTAGGCAATGCTAGCTTCCTCCGTGTCACTTCCTATACTCAACCTGTCCAAGCCCCCTCCCGCGTCGGTGTTGTACTGTCTGGTCAGAGTAGGTCGCCCTATGCTAGACCTGCCAGTATCCGTCACCGATGCCGTCTCTACAATTGTTGCAGTTGTAGTTGTTGTCGTCTGCGTCGGTTCATCCTTGTTATTGTTAATGTTGTTGTTATTGCTTTTGTTCATTTTTGGTCCTACAAGTAGCAAGAGAAAGTACGTCACCCATGCCAGAGCTCCGATTACGATGGAAAGGCCACAAATACTCACTGAGGCGGCCAGGTATCAGTGAGATCGCCGTTCCTATACAGCTGGTATTACCCCCTGGCTGCAAACCATCCAATAGGCACGGTGCGACATGACACCCTGGGTTAGGGGAGGATAGCTCTTTGCTCATTGCTCCACAGTGGTCTTTACGACATGGGTGACCCTGCTAGGAGCTCGCGCTTCCGTCGTCATAGCCCACTGTGTCATTGCAACTTAAGCCACTACACCAACGACAAGGTGGCTATTCTTCGCAGAGGTTTTTTAGGTTAATTTATAAATAAAGCTGAGCTACACCATTCATTTTTAAATAGTATGTTGTACCCGTTGCTATAAGGCCGAACGCGTTTTTGTTCTATGTCAAGGTTTTTTTCGCAGAAGTGGCTAAAAAATAATGAATTTTGTATGTATTTATATACATTTATTTATTTAATATTCAGTCTTTTTCAGCAGCGTTTTCGAAGAAAAAATTTGATAGCGGTGTCTGGTAGCGACAAAAACGCGTAATATGAACACGGTTTTATAAGTGACGATACCACTTAATTTACCCTTGTTTCACAGACTCTTTTCAATACGTATTGTTAAAGTTAAAAATTTTTTTTTACGAATTTTATTCGTAATTTTCAGCCACGAAAAGAATTTTGTAGAATGGACGCAGTTTCTCAAAACTGGGTGATGCTAGAAAAAAGTAATAATAGTTTTGAAATCAACGCACCAAGATTAGTCGAATATAATGCTAATATTGCTGAAAAATCCAAAAATAAAAATTTTGCCCCCCTGAGTTATTCAAAAAATTTGAGGTGAATGCACTTATTAAACTGAAAAGTTTTTGGACAAAATAAAACAATTTAACCTTTTCCTTATTCCAAATGGAATTGCATATGAAAATATTAAAAAAAAATTTTCTTTCATGCACTTGTGCAAACTTTAAGCCGTGTTCGCACGGGTTTATATGCATTCGATCTTGCTAAAACTTTTCACGAATTTTTTTATCATCTATTACAACAGTTTGAGCCATTGGGGTGGTCTTTTTGAAATAAGGTCCACTCTAGTGTACAAGCGTGGTCAACCGATGTAGTGTGTGTATCATGTTTAAAAAATTAGTACCTAAAATTTTAGTAAATAGCATTATATAGGTTAAATTTTTTTTATGTTCTTTGTAGATTCCTTTATGCCTTTTTCCCTCCCCTAGAACAAATCCTGCGGACGCCCATGGTTTTGATTTATATATTGAATATGCATAAGAATTAAATGCTAGTTTAGAATGCTAAGCGAAAATGTAATAAATAAATTACAAAAATGTATTTCTGCATACCAAATACCAAAAGCTTGAGAACTCTTTTAAGGCTTGTTTTCTTTTTATGCCATCATAATAATGTTCAAAAAAAATTTTTTTAAAATTAGTTCAATATTCGATAACTGTCCACCCATAATTTTTCTCATACTAATAATCTAAGATATAAGAGAAGATATTGTATATAGCGATCACCAATATCAAAAAGTAATACAATAAAGTCATACTATTTCGATACGCTTCTCCCCAAGTAAAATTTCGTTAATTTCTACGATTTTATTGTCGCTTTTAATGGGAAACTTCTGCTGCCACAGAGTCCTAGGTTTCTTCGCAATACTACATTTGTTCAACAATTCAGCCATCTTATTTTGTTTGTGTTCAATTTCATCAAACCTGGCCATAAATGTTGTATGCATCTCCTATATTTTATTAAGCAGATCATTTGAATGGTTTTAAAATTCAATTATTGGGCCCTATTATTAATAATGCGGTAAAGAAAATTAATGTCTCTTTAACCCTGCATAACCAATGTTAGTGAAAACTAACCACTTTTTTGTTTGTAGGTCTCATTGGATAAATATAGCTAGTCATCTCATATTAAAATATAGTGAAAACCAAGCACATAAGTTGCTGTTTTCTTAGTTTAGGGAAGGTTTTAGGCAAAAGGGATTGATATTAAGGCATATTTTAGTTGATGCTTTTTAAATAAGTATATTATCTAGACCAAAAAAAAAAAAAAAAATCAGGCGTACCGGAATTTAAGCGCTATAGAATCTGTATAATAAGCGGGATTAATTTGATTTTTCAAATCAAATTACCGTATCGAATTACAATTTTTTTTTTTAATTTCACATTCTAAGAGGTTTCAAAATATGCATTCGGTGGTCAAGATCTCCCAAAAAAAAATTTAGGAAAAAAAGGATTACTTCCCAACAAAAATATTGTTAGTCTATATTTACTTTTACTTTAAGACATATGTAGTTTTTCTTAAAAAATTAACGCATTTTGTAACGAACCCTTTTTCGTCCGTTACTAGTCTGCTGAGGTGAGCTCAGTGATTAAACCAACGGTTCTTACAAAACAATTTAGACCCTAACGATTCCAATGTTTAAATGAGAAAGCCAGAGTTTTTAGTTTTAAACTGTAATAAAAATCTGTTTTTATTGTTACTTTCATTAGTATTTTCTTATATTAGTTTAATAATTATTTAATTAATTATACTGTCACATATATATCATAACTTAATATAGATCTTATGTTTAATAGCTTCTGACTTCTATACTGAAACTTGGATACATGTTCCTATGACTGCTATGTTGAACGGTGGGTACACGTTCCTATGAATTTTATCCTGAACAGTGGGTACACGTTCCTAAGACTTCTATGCTGAACGGTGGGTACACGTTCCTATGACTTCTATGCTGAACGGTGGAGACACGTTCCTATGACTTCTATTCTGAACGGTGGGTACGAGTTCCTATGACTTCTATTCTGAACGGTTGGTACACGTTCCTATGACTTCTATGCTGAACGGTGGGTACACATTCCTATGACTTCTATGCTGAACGGTGGGTACACGTTCCTATGACTTCTGGGTACACGTTGAACTATAGAAACACGTTCCTATGACTTCTAACTATGTTTGGAAGGTGGAAACACTACCACTAGCAAGTCTCGACACGTGCACGCAGCCGCGCTTGCACCCAAACTGATTTTCTTATGCCAGAGAGTTGCCTTATATATGATCTCGCTGTGTTCTGTTTCGCCGTTCACGTGTTTTGTTTTCCCTCCGTGTGTATGTGTGACTGTGTACATGCCTTTGCATGTTTGTATGTGTGTATTTATTATTACTTCAATGTATTTATAATATTTTGTTATGTGTAATACATTTTATACATATACTATTTTTAATATTTACATTATATATTAAATTTAGTTAAATTTATTAAGCATTCATTTACATTTCATTTCCTTTATATATTTCATTTGTTAGGTACAAATTTTACAACAATTGAGTACTCACAATTTTGAGATCTACTCAACCGACCCTATTGTACAACAATTATTAAAAAATTCTATTTTCAAACAATTTTTTGCCTAGCACCTCCCTTAAGTGAAATTATTGTCTTATTTACAGTTTTACCAATCTTTAACCCTTTACATCACTTTTTCCTATTCTTCGCTAAATATTATTTAAAGTCATATAATCTAACAATTTTAATCAAGACGCCATTTTTCATCGTGCAGTAGTTATTTAGTGAGTGTGAACTAAAGGAGCAGGTACTTTCACCTATAGTGATTAGTACACCTTTTTTAGAATGTCTTAAAAGCTTTTTGTTTTCATTCAAAATATCCTAGCCTGGCAGTGCTTCCATATTTGTTGAAATATTTTGCTTGGTTACCGCACGGTTTTCTTTATGTCTTGCATAAAAATTTCGAAAGCATAAGCTGAAAACTCTGTGGCAGTTCCGAATTTTTCAGCACATTCACAAATATGTAGGAGACTGTGGACATTATATATTAGGGCGGTTTTTCATATATATTCGAAAAATGCTTCACAAAATCTTCCAACATCTGCTTTGCATACTCTAAGTTACTTCTCAATAGCCGCGGGCAGCAGAGAATTCTGTACGCTGTATGCAATAGCAAAAAATGGTAGTACCAATTTGTATCGATGAGCTAGGCAGCTCGTCTAGTGTCCTTGGTATGCGAGCAAATTCTTTCGGTATATGTCCTACAAGCTTCAACATACTTCCACTCAACATTTCTTTTGCTGCACTTCCTAAACTTTTATAAATAAAAGTTCATATTTTCTTTGTAACGCCCAGATCAATCGAGTGCATCGAATCCGAAGGAAATTGTGTCACCATATTAAAACCGACATTTTCAAGGTCAGATTTTTCATTTTGAAATATCTTCGAATGGTGTTCCGAGCACTTTCTCATAGTGAAGCTTTTGTCAGTTCTTCTCTCTGAAACCACTGTTGTGAAAACCGTTACATTAATCTAACTTTTCCCGCTTTGACAGCACTTACTACACCCATGCAACGCATTGTGATCAAGAGTGCCAGTCACAAATGTTTTAGCGGGCGCATCACAAATAAATGCTCTAATTTTTGTAGAAACCGATACATTTTTATAATTCAAACCTTTCAAATTTAGCCTGCTAACATCCGCTATGAATCGTGAAGGAAAGAATTGATGCATGCAAGTTTCTGCGTGCCACAAAAAACACCGATAATGAATGGTTTTGTTTTTATGTTCACAACTTTTGCCGTTATTGGCCACAAACTTGTCTTGCTACTTTTATATAGTGGAAGACCACCGATTTCCACACCAATTTCTATTGTTTCCAAATGGGTTAGCACATCTAGCTTCTGTAGCTGACTTATGTATATATTCGTCTGGAGTCAATGTTCGAATGACAATAATTTGGTTATTTTTACTTTTTAATAGAGTAGCTAATGATTTCGGGACATTCATACTCTCGTCTTTTGAAAACATAGTTTTTCGTCACCAAATATTCTACTTACTCTATGCTTTTTTTAATAAATTAGCAAGCTTTTCATTTCGTGTCGTCTCCGCTTTACTCACTATTTCTTGTTGATAAAAATTTAAGTTACCATGTTCCCATGCATTGCAACCACTATCACTGATATTACTACCGCCACTGTCATTGATAACGTGGCGGCTGTAGCCTAGTGGGTAGAGTGAGTGGCCTTTAAGCTAAAGAACCGCTGGAACCCGGGTTTAATTCCAGCCTAGACAGAAAGTTTTTTCAATTGAATTAATTTTTCTGTTCGGTCGTCACCTCTCTGCAGACAATGGCAAATCTCAGAGAGTAAAAATTGCCATGTAAAGCTTCTTGAGGACATAAGCCGTTTGAAGTCGGCATAAAACACGTAGGTCCAGTTCTCGGTCACTTGTGATCAAACATTTAATAACACGCACAACACAATTGATTAATAGAAGCTAGATCAAAGTCCTTCCAAGGGCTGAAATGGCTAGTTTATTTTTTTTCTGTCATTGATAACGCCACTACCATCACTGCATTTTGCACCACATACTGTTTTCTTGCTTTTATTCAAATATTTAAGGTAAACTTTTTGTTTTTATTAATTAATTATTATATAAACAACTTACTCATTTTAAGTAGTTTTCCTTTTAAAGCTGAATTAACTATTAAAGTTTTACTTTTTGTAAAATTCACTTCTGCCACTTCCACTTAACCACACTTTATTTTTGTTGCATATCAAAGCACCATAATATTGCGACTGGCAATAGTTAGTTATATTTTCTTCATTCTCTATTCTCTCTCTCTCGGAGAGGCATAACGTTTCATTTTATTACTGAATTAATACCTACATTGTCAGTACAGCATCACCATTGTTACTCCGTTGTCGTCAACGACGTCTTCAGAGGAAACGTCTTCGGAGACTATTTGCGCCTCCGGAAATCGAAGTTTACAGACTCACACTACTACTGAATATAAACACGCATATTTATATTTTTACTTTTATTCTAACACATATGCTTATTGTTTACATTTTAACTTATCTAAGTACAAAAACAATTGTTAAATTAGTTCTAAGACAAATTATCGTTATACATAGTATATTAGGACGAGTCAATTCAAAATAAAATTAATTATTGACAGGCCCGTAGCCAGGATTTATCCAAGGGGATTTGATTAAAAAAAAATATTTATAGTTTTTAATATCGATAAATCAAAAGTTATTTTTATATGTATATTAAATGTTTGCTCCCCCATAGACCAAATTGTTGACGGCATAGACTAAAAACAGTCGATTTAATATAAAAATAAAATCTATAAAGTTTCGTGCCGATTGATAGACTTTTAATACTAGCTCAAGAGACCAAAAAATGAAGAAGCGTTTTACAAAAGTTCAAAACATCTCTTGAAGTAAATTTTTTCAAGAAAACAGGTATGCATTTCGATTTTAATGTAAATGTTCTTTAAAATGAGTAAATAAACATAAAAATTAGATTAAAAGTACCAGAGTTGTGATATTTTACTTTTCGAAAAACGTTATTTTATTTCTAGTTTCAATAAAAAAATTGGAAAAATCTAAATTTGAGAAATGCAATTGTTGAAATAGTTTCTGAGACAACTCTTAATACAAATAGGAGTGTCTGTTCAAAAGTTTCTATTTAACATTTTTGAAAAAAACTGTTTTTACTAAGGCTTAGAACTTAAAATATTTAATCTTATCATTTTCACAAATAAATATTACTAAAATCGTAAATTTTTCAAGGAACTAAAATAAACCGAACGATATTTTAATGTGCCTCGCAAGGCATGAATTTCCGTTCGGTTGCGTATATGTCAGTGAAGACGAACATAAATGTTATTATTCTGTATCGTTCGACAGCATGGCATACACAACATTATAATTATGTTTGCATACTCTCTACTCAACACATTCGGCATACGATATTTTTTACGTAGGCTATTCTCTCTTATTTTGTGTCTCAGAATCAGTGTTGCCAACACTTTTTCATATGTATAAAATTATATATATAATGTAAAAAATGTATTTTCAACCAACTCTTGGATATTTTACTCTATTTGTGCAAAAATTCCCTCATCGTCAGATGAATCGTAATATTTATATACAGACACGGGGTTTTGAAATATTAAATTTCAAGAAGCCTTCTGGTATGTCAAAGCAATAGCAAAATACATGTTTTAAATCTTTTCAATAAACACTATATCACAAGAGGTGCATTACGCAAATGCAATTCTATTTTTTTCCATGCTCTGTTTTTACAATGTTCATTGCGCTTTTTACTTACCCTTCCATTCTATGTTATTAAATACACATATAGGTTTTTATTTTGCGTAAATGAAAATTTTAATTTGCAAATATTTTATTCATAAGAATGCGCTAACATTAAAAACTTAACAGATCGGCACAAACAATTTTTCTATTGTTTCTTAAAAAAAAAGCCGGCAACACACTTAAAAACAAGCATTGAAAATTTTAAATAATTATTTTTAAAAAAATATTCACTTTTCAAAACAAGCTAGAAAAAGCTAGAAGATTAGGGTTGTCAATTCGGTGACCAGCGTGTAGATTGACTCGTAGAAGATTTACATTTACTATTTAGATCGCTTTCAGAAAAGAACAAAAAAGCTTGAGTGTCTCCTTAATGCTCTGTTAACTATTTGCCCAACGTCTAATACTAGCGAACGCGTTTTTTCTGTGTCAACTTTTATTAAAAATAAAGCGAAATTGATTTTTTGTATCAAATATTTAATATCTAATTGAAAAATACCATACTTATACTTGCTAATAGTTTGAGTTAAGATAGATACACGTTAAATTACTTACAAACTGCTTTTTCATTTATTTTGGATTCAATTTAAAAAGCTGTCATTTTTACTATTGTAAATTTGTTAAATAACATGGAAATAACAGTAGTAAATGTAGTTTACTTATGTTTTTTTACACTGCAAAAATTTTTATATTTAAAAAAAACTTGTCATTAATATCCATTTGTGAAAAAAAGACCGAAATATATCACAGACAGATACACCCAAATCCTCAATATAAAGGCCGAACAAATATGTTAGCTTATAATATTGCTAACTTGGCAACTCTGAGCAGAAGCAATAATTTTTTCCCGCTGGTAAGACTTTGTGTGTTCCAATTAAAAGAAGTATACTTTAATAAAACTGCTTGCTTTTTTAAAGCTCAAACATTAGCTGGGAAATTTCGATTACGACTAGTAATCAATTACATTATGTTTAAAAAATAATTGTAATGATAAAACAATTCTTATGCAAAAAAAATTCTATTAGTAATTGATTACGATTACAAATAACCAAAAAATAATCCCGATTACTTTAGATTACGCCAAATAATAAAAAAAAATAAAAGTACGCAATAAAAAAAATCGAACTACTTTTAAACAGGACTGGCATCTATATCGTAAGAAGAAATTAAGATGTTATGTAATGATTTAACCCGAAACTCCCTGTCGTTGCCATATGGCAACGCAAACACAAACACTTAAAATGGGCTTATTTTAGCTTAAACCATTTTGTATTTGCGTTAACAGGTCATTCTGAAAATTTAAAAAAATTTACTCAGGGTAATTCGTGTTAATTTACCACTGGGATGAAAGGATGCTATTCAACATAAGATTTACCGTTACTCATTTACGTGTATTGAGTACACACATAAAATTAAATTTGCAGCTCGGAGATCAGTTGTGAATTGTAGTTCAAAGAGTCATGTGCATATACAAAATTTAATATGCCGCTACCAAAAAAATAACATATTATTAAATTTATTTGGAAAAAATATACAAATCAAAGTGTTTGCAATTCAGGAAGCTGTGTTCAAAAAATTTTAAGTAATCATAGGCCAAATTTAGAACGGCATTTGAAAACAGTCCATCCTGAGTTATATAATTCATATATTCAGCAAAAATCCTTAAAGGAAAAAAGTAAAACTGTTGCTGGAAAATTTTTTTTTAAAGAAATCAATAAAGAAAATATTGAAACAGCTATAATTGAATTATTTACAAAGAATGGTCGTCCTATGCGCATGGCCGAAGATCGTGCTTTTAAAGTTTTAATGCGGCCGGTGTTTGGTGAATTAAATATTACAATTAATGAACATAATGTGTGTGAACGAATAGTTGCGTTTTCACAAAGTATTAAAAAAGACATAAAAAATGATATCGCCGGAAAGTTAATATCATTAAAAATTGATGCAGCAACCTGACAGGACTTAAGTGTATTGGGAGTAAATGTACAATATATCAAAGAAAGCAACAAAAACCCTAGCTATTAAAGAATTGAAACGCAGTCACACTGGTACATATTTAAAAAAAATAATTTTTGAAGTTTTGTACGATTATTCTATAAACATAAATCAGATTCTAACAGTAACCACAGACAATGGTGCAAATATGCTGAAAGCTGTTAATGAATTAAGTTGTGAGTTACAAAATTCTATTGACGAAGAAATGTTTGATTTAGCTGATGAAAATTTGCAGCTAGTTTGTGAAAGCTTAATATCTCCAAATATAACTAATGTGCGTTGTGGCGCACATACACTGCAATTGTGTGTATACGATGTAGGTTAGGTTAGGTTAGGTAAGACCGGATGCCTTCGTGAGGCTCACATAGACCAATTCAGGTCCTTAGTGGTACCGGTAGCGAACAGAAGGAACCTTTGTGTTTGTTTTTAAAAGTCTTTAAAGATTTGCGTTGAGTTCGCAAACCTTAGGAGGGATTCTAGAGACACCCTGGCTGCATCTTTAAGTGACGGGAACGTCGATTGACTAGGTATTTTAGTCTCGATCTAAGTAGGGCGGGGCATGTGCATAGTAGGTGCTCCAGAGTCTCCACTGTGCCCAGTTCTTTGCACTTCCTGCAGTTGTCATCCGTGGTGATGCCAAGCTTCCTCGCGTGGGCTGCCGTCATGCAGTGAGCATGCCCACTAGTGTCCTGCAGTCTTTGCGCGGGCGTGCCAAGATGAACAGAGTTCGTTTTTCGCATTGTGCATTGCACATGATTTTCGAGGTCTTGCACGTTGTCGTATCTCTCCATCTACGATTCACTGCTAGTGCGGCTCTTCTTTCGAGGTTCCTGTACAACTCTTGTAGCGGAGTAAGTACATGTTCTGCAAGTATACGATGTAATTAAATCTAAAAATTTTAAAGAAGAAATTGAAAAATTTAGATTTGTTTCAAAAAAATTGAGAACACAAACATTTATTAACATATTAAAGAATGGACGTTATAAAAAACCAATATTAGATTGTGCCACAAGATGGAATTCTACATTTAATATGATGGAAAGAATACTAGAGTTAAAGGAAATTATCTACTCCCTAAGCACAGAAAATAAGGATCTCGAAATAAGTAGAAACATTGGGATTTCGCAAATATGTTCATACAAATATTTAGGCCTTTACGCGATGCGACAATAAAACTGCAGACTGAAAAACTTTACTACAGTGAACTTTATTCTATTGTCATGGAAATAGAAATACAATGATATGAAAAGTTTATTAATGGAATCTCTTAACAGAAGGAAATCAAAGCTTTTTGAAAATGAACTCGTCAATGCAGCAATTTTTTTAGATCCCAGAGTAAAAATATGCCTAACACCCGAGCAAACATCAAGAGCAAAGAACCTTATAAAATCTTTATACAACAGAATCATTTCTTTGGAAGGTTTGTTATATTGTCTGAATTTAATATTTTCATATACATAATTAAATTTTAAAAATAAAATTTTTATATAAATTCGTATTATTTCGTTCCAGGACCATCCTTAAATTCCAATTTACTTTCTAACTCGCAAAAAAAATGCAGTCATATTGACACCAGTCAAGTTGAAAAGCCACAAAATTTCTCCGAATTTCTTCAAAAACTCGATCCTCTATCTCAAGAAATTTTTATACATCCTACACTTTCAAATTTATTGAGAACACAAACATTTATTAACATATTAAAGAATGGACGTTATAAAAAACCAATATTAGATTGTGCCACAAGATGGAATTCTACATTTAATATGATGGAAAGAATACTAGAGTTAAAGGAAATTATCTACTCCCTAAGCACAGAAAATAAGGATCTCGAAATAAGTAGAAACATTGGGATTTCGCAAATATGTTCATACAAATATTTAGGCCTTTACGCGATGCGACAATAAAACTGCAGACTGAAAAACTTTACTACAGTGAACTTTATTCTATTGTCATGGAAATAGAAATACAACTTGAAAGCCTGCCAGACAATGATATGAAAAGTTTATTAATGGAATCTCTTAACAGAAGGAAATCAAAGCTTTTTGAAAATGAACTCTTCAATGCAGCAATTTTTTTAGATCCCAGAGTAAAAATATGCCTAACACCCGAGCAAACATCAAGAGCAAAGAACCTTATAAAATCTTTATACAACAGAATCATTTCTTTGGAAGGTTTGTTATATTGTCTGAATTTAATATTTTCATATACATAATTAAATTTTAAAAATAAAATTTTTATATAAATTCGTATTATTTCGTTCCAGGACCATCCTTAAATTCCAATTTACTTTCTAACTCGCAAAAAAAATGCAGTCATATTGACACCAGTCAAGTTGAAAAGCCACAAAATTTCTCCGAATTTCTTCAAAAACTCGATCCTCTATCTCAAGAAATTTTTATACATCCTACACTTTCAAATTTAGAAGCAGATTTAATTATTTATGAGCGACACGCACGACTTCCTCTTTTTTCAAACATTTTGGACTTTTGGAGCAATCACTACAGCACTTTAGCTACTGTTTCTAACACAGTCTTAGCTATACCTGCCACTCAAGTCAGCGTAGAGCGATTGTTTTCATCCCTTAAATATATTCTCTCCGATGAACGCAATAGGCTGCAAGCCTCTACTTTAGAACACATATTATTAGTAAGGGCAAATGGAATTTTTAATAACGTATAAAAAAGAGTAATTGCATGTACAATTGTTTGAGTTTTCATCTTTAATCTTAGAATTACTTATTATTTTCTTATTTAATATTGTTACGATACTGTGAATTTTTTAAATATATACATTCTTCAACAAGTTTTGATTTCCATAAGAGGATTGTTTTATTGATAAAAATTTGTATATCAACAATTTATGAACAAGGGCTGAATGTGCTCTCTTTCTTAGTGACCATAACTCTAAAACTCTCTAAAACCATCTCTCCGCACTAACACTACCTTGTCTACCTTCACATGGACACAAGCAGCGATTTTTAAACGTCTATCCATATGAATTCCTGTTATTTTTCTAATAAAACTATTTTTTCTCTTTTCTCTTGTTGACCAGTGTTGCCGTGACAAAAATAATAAATGCATAAAAAAATTCTAATATTTACTCACTGCAACCACCTACCACACAAGCAGATATTTTTTTTAAAAAAATTTACGTTAGAAGAATTTCAAACATTTTTCACTCTCAGAATTAAAATTTAAAACATCTCTTAATTTTTTTAAATCTCTTTCTTAAAATGGTTGAGGATTTTTCTAATGTACATAATATTATAATTTAAGTGAAGAATATATGTACGTCACATATATAAAAAATTATATTAATTTATAAAATTTCTTCGAAAAAAGAATCAAACTTTGCATTAAGGCTTAAAAAAGTAGATATGTTTTTCAGTATAAGTTAAGAATCCATAAGAATGGATTCTATCGGATACAAACGGCAACACTGACGCTAACACTGTCGAATTTTTTTTGTTTTATTGCATCATTATTCTCTATTCATAGCATTGAGAATCAGGAGAGTTGCACAGTGGTGTGAACGCGGAATTAAATAGTTTTCTCGTGATAATTTTTGTTACAGTTTTGTTATAACCCTTAAGCCTTTAAGGTGATATTAAAATTAAAACAATTGGCTGCGAACCTGCTTAAAAGAAACCAAAAGGGTAAATAAATGCTAATATTATTTTTGACAGAGTTGTTTTGATATAGCTTAAATTAAAAAATGTAATTCCTTATGAATTGAAATTGTATTTTGCTTACAATCTTAAAGTTAATATTAACATTTAAAATAATTGGCTACGAACCTATCTAAACCGAACAAAAGAATAAATAAATTCGTATACTTTTTTTAAAGAGCTGCTTTACTATATCTACAACAAAAGTATGTAGCGTTCATAGTTTTTGTGTTACATGGAAAGTAGGCGCGGTTTGGGGCGGGTTTGTTTGTTTTCTAATTTTAACTCACACGCATAATTTTATTGGTCAATGACGAATCCTTCTATTTTAGTTCTACATGAATACGGGATGGAACCACTGTGCGGTGTAATTCCATGAAAGTTCAGCAATCATCTTATTTGTGTTAGTTCGCACTAATATAGTAAAATTCACAAGGGGCCGCACTCGGATCTTGCTGAACAAGAAGGGCCGAGTGCTAAAGTATATATAAACTCTTTCAGTGAATTTTTCGAATATATTGGACACGACAGAAAGTAATTTTTGATATTATTTGGCAACGGTTTTTTTTTTAATTTATTTGGTTTTATAAAAAACAATGTACCAACATGACAAAAATAAATTTGGAGGGATATTTGACATTAAAGTCAGTTTGATTTTGTTTTTGTCCTATTTTGTAAGAAAAACCAACCGTACAGAAATCAAAGTAATGTTTTTTTTTTTTACTTTTTATGACAATAAAATGATAATAAAATTAAGAGGATTTTTTAAATTTTAAAATGATTTTAAAATGATTTTAAAATGATAACTAAATTAAGAGTAAGTAGCGCAGGTAAAAATCAAAGGTATTTTTCTTCATCTTTTTAGAACCGTTTTGATAGGAGTACCTAAACTTGAACCTAAAAAATACTATTTCGGCTTAGCCTAGCCATTGAAAGGACTTAAGAGACGTTGAAGTGAAATCGTTGAAGTGTCAGTCAGATATCTTTAAACCATTTTGATGTTCTCTTTTCTTATATTAATTATAAAAACCTAAGTACTTTTTATAAAGATTGTTTTACATAACAAAAATAGTGATGAATATGGTGAGTTTTAATTATCGAAACATGTAAAAATTTCAAGTCATTTAAATAAATTTTAAGACTTTTTAAGAGAAAAAAACTTTTTATAAAGTGATTTTGTATGGGAGTTAGGCGTTGTTTCTACCCGAGCCACTAATTTTCGAACTTCATCTTTATTTTTAGATAGAATATTAACCCACCGACACGGTTTATGATTCAGCTAAAATTTTTTTATGGATTTATACACTGAGAAAAGAAGCATACTAAAATCTATGAACATTTACTCAATATTAAAAAAAAAATTTATTTGTTTTAGCGCAAATTTTTTTTTGTTTAAATGGAAACTTTTCTTTAAAATAAAGAAATAAATTTCAAAACAAAAAAATTGTTTATTCCTTTAAAGAAAATTTCTTTCTTTCTGAAAGAATAATTTTCATTTGCAAAAAAAATTTGAAAAAATAAATTTCTTTGATTTTACTCAGACTAATGTGTAATTCATTTTTAAAATCAATATAAAAAATAAAACAAATAAAATTTTACTTTTGAATCCAAATTCTTAATTTTTTTAAATAAATGCGAAATAGATGCAACAAATGAATATAGTTTAAAAAAAAAATTTCCTTAAAACTAACGAAATTTCAGATTTTAAAACAAATACCTGTGTTTTTTATTTCAAAGTTGAACTTTTTTCTGAGTTTGTTTAAAATGGAATAACTAGATACACAAACAAAACTTTATGTAAAAAAGTAGTTTCATTTCCGTCAGAAGCCATATATGGCTGTTCGAAGGAATGCGTGATTTCATGACCTTAACATGTACAATTGAAACACAATTCCATAAACATTAGTCTTATATTCTATAAAAAAATTATATTAAATAAATTAACTTACTCACATGTAACAAAGAAAAATTAATATTTTATTTTCTGAATTCTCCAGCCATAAAGTGATAACACGCACTAATAAAATAAACTGAGATTTTCTTAGCAGCTGTGTTAAAAAAAGTCGTGTCGACAGACAGACAAACAGACGGAAACGGCTAAATCGGCCCAGCTAGTGATGCTGATCAAGAATTTATAATATACTTTTCTAAACCAGACACGCTTTTTTATGGGGGTTAGAAACAGTATAAAAATAAATAAACTGAATAGCTAAAAAAATGCTTTGATTATTCATACTAAAACAAGAGCGCCCTGCAAATGTTTGCTACCTACAAAGATAAAATGATTTTCTCTCTACTTTCTCAGTCTCTCAAACAACGCTTCTCACAAGGTTCTTTAGTGTAGCTTATACTACGGAACAATGATGTTTATGTTCAAGTATGCAACTTGAACGCAACCGAATAATGGCCTTGGTATTGAATGCTACACAACATAAATGTTCAGTTCTCTCAAATGAACGCTTTACTACCTTAACGAACGAAACGTTAGAGTTTATTTTCGTTCCCTGGCCTTAATATGCATACTGAAAAATTTCTTTTGAAGATATCTGAATAAAAGGTCTAACTTCCATACAGGGTTTTAGTTTTCGTACAATATTTATTCAAATGGTCTATCAAATTTTTTTAAAGGCACAATTACAAGTTCCCTTTAAGGTAAGAAACTGATTATTCAAGGAATGAAAGTCCTCAATGAATCCTCATTACTACAATGAGAAACCGACGAAGATTGTGGGATGAGAACCGACATAGGGCTCTTACGTGTTTAGTGAATAATTTATTTCTGTGAAAACTTCTTATGTTAATATACATTGTTGTGTTCATTTTTGAAATAAAAAATGCTTCTTTCTTCAGTGACTACACAAAAGGACATATCTTTAAATTTGAAATCTCTATAACTTTGAAACCATTAAAGTTTTTTAATAATGCTTACATCATATATTAGGTGTTGGTCTCAGAATTGTAAGCACGACAAAACTAGACTTTTTTCAGTTGTCTTCAACTTCATAAAATGTCGAAATAAGCTCTTTTGAACAGACACTCATCAAATACAAAAAATTGTGGTATTACGCTGCTTACTCAACCCCCAAAAAGACGAAAATGCAAAATAAAAAAAAATGACATAACGAAGTGCTACAGCATAGTCTTTAGCTATTTTGTGAAAAAAATTACAAAAACAAAACTCGGATCAAAAAGTTATAGCTGTTTAAACTTGATGTTTTTTCAAAAATCCTCAAAGTACCTGTGTTTGGGCATTTCAAACACAAAAATAAAAAATCAAAAGAAATTTAAAAAAAGACTACATATATATTTTAAAATGATTTTAATAATTTTAAAAAATATTTCTGATTTTCATTTTAAAAAAATTCAGTACTAATTTATATAGTAGTTTTAAATATTTTAAAATAGAAACTCTACAACATAACCAAAGTGAAATATAACGGATAAACATTTCAATTGACGTTACTAAACTAGTGATTAATTCGCTTATTAAAGTTTTCTGTTTTAGTTATTAATTTTTGGGGAAAAAACAACAAAGAATGTGAATGGACAATCTTGATCACAAATGTATTTAGTTTAAACTGAAACCACATTAATAGCAATGTGAAAATCAAAAGATTTTATTCTTTGAATAAGTTAAAATACGTGAGGAGATATTGTGGTATTTCGGAATTCGGTTGCGATGTCTTAAGCTTTAATAACAGCATCCTGTAGCTCTTCTTCCAGTACATACGCTTGTGCTCTTTATAGTGTACCAATCATGAGAGCCGCACATCGTAACCCTGCCCGAACATAAAATCGCAGTCTATGCCGAAGTCCTTTGTTATCTATGATCTGAAAGCATACGTCTCAATTCAGTTCAAAATTGAAGTGGTTTGCCACATTTTAAGCTGTTGCGGTGAACTTGTCTTAGTGCTAATATATATAAGATTTTTATACTTTCTAGACCCTAAGGGGGGGTTAGCCCCTAACACCCCCTTCTCTACGGGTCTGAGTCTTGAGCTTCCAACTAGCTGCCGACTTAAATTCTCTCAAGAAGTTTCTGAGTTTTCCAAAAGCTGCCAAACTTGTTTCATTTAAATAGCCTGAATGCACTTTCAGTGACGGCTTAAAAAAGAAAATTAAACATAGAGCCAGTGGCGAATATTCGCCGGCAACTCATTAGGTAGGTCCTTAAAAATAAAAATAAATCCTTTTTTTAAAAAAAGTGAATCTTGTACATTGCGATCTTGTCGCCAAAATTTATAACGTGCAATTTTGTCGCCAAAAATTTCCTACAGTGTAAGTAAACGATATCAGCAGATTTCCTTCTCTCACTTATAGATTGCATTTCTAATAATTTTAAACGATCATCATATTGAGGAAGGTTAAAAGTATTAAAATTCTCTCAGAGCAAAATGGATTCTTTCTATTCGATCAACATGTACATTGTAATGTGGGGACCATACTTGACTTGCGTACTCCAAGTGAGGACGCGCAATTGAAAAATACAGTGTTGTAATTATTATTAAACTGTCAAACTCTTTAAAATCAATCGTTCTGTATATTTTCATATCATCTGCATAAATAATAAAATTAAAGTTTTTGATGATTTGAGTAGCAACATTAATTGTCAAAATAAACAGAAATGGACCCAGGTGTATTGTGTATAGTTTTTATCTAAGGAATTCTATCTTTGATTCAAAGAAACTTTTCGATGCCTAATCGAAACGTTACTTTGGCGGTTATAGAGCGCACCAACGCTAAAGAGCCGAGTTTAAGTTTATTTAGTTTATTTACTTTAATTAATAACAACAAGAGCTATTTAGCTCAAAATTAGTCTTAGTTAAAATCGAAATTTTATTTTTGAAAGTATTGGCTTATAAACTTTTTTACAATTATTTTTCTTACAATAGTTTTACCACTATTTCCAAGATTCCTCCTTTAATTCCAATATTTTTTAGATTTACTTTGAAAAATCAATAATTGACCAACCACTTTCAGTCTATTAACCTTTCCAAATTTTCCACATTAATTAATATTTTAAACATCATTTATTGGTTCTTTCGAATTCTAAGCCTTGACTTTAAAGTGTCATCGACACTTGTTCAACTTTTTGCCTGTTGTTGTTGCATTGTGTTATTCTGTGCAATGCACTTGTAACACGACTTCCACTGTAGCTGTCGCATTTCTGCTTGTGCGGTATCTAGCGGCACAAGCGTAAAGGGGTGCTAAATGCACTTCATAAGAATTCAAGCTGCAATTAGTTGTGTTTACTTTGAGGTTTTTTTATTAAACTATACTTGGAAATTTTGTCAACGTTTTGTTGATATGTTTATTGTTGTCATATGTTAGACAATTAAAGTGAAGATCTTTTTGGTGGTTGTTTGTCTTGTAATGTGTGTACTAGGGTGGTTTTATCTCATAGGGTAAAAAAATGTCAGAATTTTTTTGGAGGCACCCCCTAAAATGTTCCTTTCTGTCAGATTTTAAGATTGCCAAAGTTTGAGCACGATTGAAAGATGTTAACACGTGCCATTGAGGCCTCAAAGTTTTGAAAATCTCAATTTTTTGGCAGATTGGCGACTTTGCCGACCCATATCTCTAGAACGTTTATTATATTTGCCCGTGTCATACATCAAATTGAAGGCGATGCTGTTTATATTTTATATGCAATAAAAAAATATGTAAGTAGTACTGAATTCGAGATAATGAAGCGAATGTCCCGAAATACGTGACTAGGTACCCCTTAGAGCGAAGATGAACCTATTGGGAAAAAACCCATTTTCCTTTCTATATTATCAATTTTTGGAATGAAAACAATTATGTATTTAAAAAATTAAGTATAATAAATGTCTTTTTTATTTTATTCTTATTTAAATTTATTCAATAAGTTTTGGAGGACATAATGTGGTTTTGCAGCTATCTGGATACAGCTGACGGCATTTGCTGACTACTTGGAGAACGTATTGTTTTTGTTGCTCATCCTTTGAAAGTAATTGGTTGTAATCTGAGTTTGACTCCTCGCTCTGCCATGTCGTTCACAGCTTTCAAGTTGTTTACCATCCTTTGCCCCTCCTGGTAGTTGATGTTCTGCGGCCAAGTTGCAGGATCTTTTTCCAGAAATTCGGTGTTAATGTTTAATCTCTTGGACAACAGGTAAGTCTCACTTGTAATTAGGGCTGGGAGACCTTTTTCTAGGAATTTCGACAGTTGTTCTTTTTTAGTTTGGGTCGCATATTTCTGGAGCACTTTTCATCTTCTTCTGCTTGATTTGTTAAGATTTTTGTCGCCATTTGGCTCTTTACGGTGTTTTGCACTGTCGGTTCAAACAATGCCAGGGCTACAAGCTCAGGACTAAAATAGCATAGGTGATTTATCATTTTGTTAATTCCTTTTTCTGATATTTTTTTGTCAATGCTATCGTATTTCAATAGATTTTCAATGAGGTCTAGGACTTGTTTTGGTGCTAAACACTCTCTGCGTTAAACCAGGCTTTACATTAGACTCGAACGATGAAAACACAAAGTGCTTCTAGGGCCTCTTGTTCTTGGGAAGTCAGCTTAAGCTGGTCACAGAAGAGTTGTATTTTCAGACAGTAAATAGCTTTTGCCATCCACCGGGCATGGTGTACTGGACCTGGAGACATGGAGATCTTTCCCGGCAAGATGGCCAAGATATATCAATGCCATTTGTAACAGTCGTCTTTGTAGTCGTCTCTTCGCTAGCATTTTATTAGTTTTCTTTGCAGTTCTTCTTTGATATTCTCTACTTCTTCTTTGGGCAGTAGTTTCAAAACATTCTCGCCTACATCGAACTTGGATTTATCAATCGCCGACCATTCTTTTTGAAATCTCTGGAATATGTATAGTTGAGGTCCTGATGTGCTTCCAAACTTGCACTCAAAAACCCCTCTCAACAAGACTTCTAAAACGTGGTGTCGGCAAGCTAGGTAAAGGAGCTCTCGACCTAACATCTGCTCCAGGAGATCGCACGCTCCATTGAGTTTCCCAGCATTTGATGCTGTTGTATCGAAGCACATAGCCACAACCGAGCTGGCGAGACCCCATTCCTCTAGACATTCGTACACTGCTAGGGCTTGTTCCTCCCCTGAGCTACTGTCAGTTTCAGGAACGCCCAGGAGTTGTTCTTTAGTCCCATGTGATACCAGAACAGCAACCCGTTCTTTCTGCTTTGTTTTGAGGATACCTGGTAGTAGTTTTCCATCCCAGTGCACGCAAACAGCCTCGTTTTGGGGTATCTTAAGTCTGTCTTGAATTTGTTCCGTGTATTTTTCACGGTTTATTCTCCGCTGTACAGTAGAGCACCCATGAAATATATGGAATGTGCAAAAGTGTTATTTTCTTTGCTCCCCGCGCATTTTCGTAGAGAACTAGACTAAAAAATAAGATCTGCAAAAAAAACCGGGTGCGATTAGTGGTAAAATGCCAGTCGCATTTAACTTAAAGACTCAAAAACACACTTTAAAAAAGTTCAAAACTTTTTTGATCCGTAACTCTTTTAAAAAGTGTTTAAATTAGTTGGTGATTGGGACTTTAAATTTAAAAATGACCAAGCCAATAACAACTAAAATTATATGCTTCATTTCATGAATAATAAATTAAGTAACTGATTATTAAGTAAAGTTTAAATGAAATTTTTTTTTATAGAAAATATTTATTTTTAGCGCCGATAGCGCAGTTCAAAGTAAGAATATATTTTTTTATTATTTATTTTTCATTATTGTACATTAAGACTTATCTTTTATAGTACATCAAAAGAGGAAAGTCAAGTTGATAGATATTTACTTATATACTAACATTTATCTTAAATTATGTAAATAAATTATTAAATTAAAATATTAAAATAAATATAATATATATAAT
Source organism: Dichetophora obliterata (assembly GCA_963920525.1). Lineage (NCBI taxonomy): Eukaryota > Metazoa > Arthropoda > Insecta > Diptera > Sciomyzidae > Dichetophora > Dichetophora obliterata. The sequence continues at coordinate 155,603,601 of OY986437.1, read as the reverse complement.
TTCAAAGTTATTAAGTAATCAGTTTAAACAGTTTATTTAAAAAAGTAGAAAGAAAAGAAAGTTTTTAAGCAAAGAAAATAATGAATAGATAAAAGAAAAGAGAATAGTATAGGAACTTAATTTAATGAATAATTATTCTATTTCTGAAAAGTATCTACAAATTTCACGTTTAAAGCTGGTTATAATATTTATTTGTTTCAAATAATTGGGCAATGAATTCCAAAGTCTTATGGTGCTGATAAAAAAGAATCTGCTACTGTTGAGGTAGCTGTGTCTCGGAACAAAAAAGTTGGTCGAACGATTAGATTGGAAAAACTGTAATTTTTCATAGAGTAATTTTTCGGGTGTCGAGTATTGATGAGTCCGTGTAAAAAAAATTATATTACGCATATTTAAATATTGAACTAAAGTACAACCAAGAATTTCCTTGCATTTCGCAGTGATATGATCCCAACGTTGGATTTTAGAAACATACCTAGCAGCATTGTTAAATGCAACAAGGAGCTTATGCTGTGAATGTGAGTCAAGCTTACTGTACACTACGTCTGCAAAAGTTATATGTGGCAAAATTAATTGTACTACAAGCCTTCGCCGAGTTTCAAGGGGGGTAAAGTCAGAAGAAGTGCGCAGGTAACGCAATGTCCCATAAATTTTATTTAGAGTGTAGTTGATGTGGTCAATACAAGAAAGATTTGAATTGAGAATAAAGCCAAGGTTTTTCACTTTATTCACAACCTCCAGCTGATCACCTCCTATCAATAAAGGCGGAATATCCACAAAGCAAGAAACAGTTCTGCATATTGGCAACACTTTAGATTTCAGCGGATTAATAAAAAGCAAGTTAGTAGCAGCCCACTTTTCCAGTAAAGACAAATCAGAGTTAAGTCTATAGCTTAAATCTTCTAAAAGGCCAATAGGTCTAGAGAGGTAGAGCTGAATATCATCAGCATAAGCGTGAACTGTTGCATACTTACAAACAGTGAAAATATCATTTAAAAATATGGAGAAAAGTAAGGGACCCAGAATAGACCCTTGGGGAACACCGACAGCAACTGATTGCAGGGAAGAAATATTATTTCCAACTCTTACACGCTGCTTTCTTGCCTCTAGGTAATTAGATAAGAGTTTAATTGCACTGTCACTAAACTTGAACAAATATTTAAGCTTATAACAAAGCAGATTGTGATTTACCGAGTCAAAAGCTTTAGAAAAGTCAATCAGGCAAAGAAGGGTTACAAAGTTTTTATCATAAGATATTCTTATGTCATCCATAATTTTCATAGCTGCAGTCACACAGCTGTGACCTGTCCGAAACCCAGACTGAAGCGGCGATAAAAGGTGGTTAACGTTTAGGTATTCAGAGATTTGGCCAGACATTATCCGTTCAAAAACTTTACCTAGAGCAGGAAGTATGATTATGGGTCTAAAATCCTTGGGATCTGAAGCAGAATTAGATTTGGGAATTGGCATAACTGTAGCTATTTTCCATAATTTGGGGAAGCGGGAACAAGTAATACAGTGATTAATAATATGAGTGAGGGGAGCTAGTATAAAGTGGATAACTAATTTAATAAATTTAATAGGCATTTCATCGATCCCGACTGCATTCGAACTGATCTTCATTATACTTTTGGCAACATAGTCTTCACTGACAGAAGCAAACTCAAAAGAAGGAAAGGGAAATTGGTCAGTTTGTTCTGACAGTTCAACATCAGAACTAGTACTGGCAGGACTTGGACATCCATTAGACAAAAAATAATTATTCAGTAAATTAGGTTCCAAAGTACACTCACTTGGCGCTTTACTGAATACCCTATATTTTTTTAAATTTTGCCAAAGTTGCTTAGAGCTTAAACCAGAGTTTAGCTTAGAGCTGTAAAATTTTGAATTTTCTTGTCGAACAAATATATTAGCTGAATTACGCGCTCTCCTGTAGCTTTCCCAATTTCTATCTGTACGATTGTGTTTCCATTTAGAGTAGAGTTTGTTTCTTGTTTTTATGGCACACATAACACGACTAGTAAACCAAGGACAAGAATTATTAGACATTTGAATTGCACGTAAAGGAACATGACGGTTAAACAAAACATTTAAGTTATTCATTAAACAGCTGAGCTTATCATCCACCGAGCCATAAAGCCAGCAGTCTGTCCAATTTGTAGCCAATAAATCATAGTATAGTGGAGAAAAATTAATTGATTTGTAGTCGCGGTAGAAAAACTAACCTGAGAAGTTCTTTCAAGATTTATATTAAGACAGCAAAAATTAAATATATAATATTTATTTAATTTATTATTAAATTTATAAAATATATAAAACAATAATTAAAAACATTAATACAACAAATTATATAATTCAATTATAGTTAATAATATAATTCAAGCAGAAATAATATTTATTATGCTTTAAGTTAAATCATTGGTAACACATATAAGAACAAGGAGCATTAAACAAATATCTTAAAGTTAATTTTAACAACTGGAATTTTGATTTGGGTAATTTTTATCTAAATATTGTAAAAATTTTATCTTAGAGAAATTGTTGGATGGCAAATTTTTATAATTTTTCTCGATTACATGCAGGATAAACTGTTTCTGCTCTTCTTGGTGAGTTAAACCGGCATTAAAACGTGAAATTAATGCAATATCATTATGCAACATCATTAACGACTAATAATTTTTTAACAATTAATTTTGCAGCAAGATAATCTTCATTTTCTTCCCAAGTGGCTGGATCTGATTTCAAAATATTTGTATTTATACTTGTATTCGTAATTTCTTAATTCTATATGGTATCGAAAAAGGAGTAAGTATTTTTGGAAGTCGAAGTCGCACAACTCAGCAGTCATGATTTCTTCAACAGGTAAAAAAATTCGACTTGGTTTGTCCGGATGCCCATCTTTATTCAAATTGAATACCATTTTTCTTTTCATTTGAATATCAACTTCATCGTCGGAAAATGCCAACGCGATATTTGCTTGATTTAGATACCAAAGGTGCCCAAGTAATTTTTTTTTGCACAACTTCTCCAACAATTTTATCAATTGATTTATATAATTCGAGCTCTTAAAAGAGTTTTAAGTCTTCGGAAGGTGCTTTTAGTGTAACTTGACATAAAAACCAGTATTTTGAAATATGTTGAATCTGCGAACATTTTTCAATATTTGAGCTAAAAGATAGTGAATTTATTTATCAAAAGCAAACAAAAACTTAATAAAATATGTAATAAAAATTTTTAGTGAGTAAATGATTTTCGCTATCCATCTTGCTTGACTGACAGCAACAGGCTCCGAAATTTTGTATTTTGGCATATCTTCTCCAAGAAACAGTGCCCTTTATTTTACCATTTCTATATAGTCATGCATTGTGTTATCAACTTTATTTCTTATTTGGTCCATTATAAATTTTATTAGTTATTTCGGATACCGCTTGAAAATTATTGTGACACATCGGGGTCTATTGTTCCATGATAGAAATTGTCTTGCTGTAGTTCAGGATAATTTTTGCGAGATTTTTCGAAGAGTGAAATTTTGGGACCTGAAGTGGCCGGCTCAACATTAACCTTAAATGCAGCACCAGCCATCAATTCTATCATGTGGTGTCTACATCCAAAATGCAAAAGTTGTCGGTTAAGTTTTGTTCTAAGTTGTTTGTTGTGCTTGCCGTGGTATCAAAACACATACTGAATGTCTTTGGATAAGCTGAGCATGCAGTTATTCTTTTCTTGGCTTGAGAATGAATTTATGTAAATGTTCACATAATTTAAAAACTGTGTCGCAGATTTTTTTAGTTAATGTTTTATATGTTCTTACTTTGAACAGCGTTATCCGCGCATAAAATAAATATTTTTTATAAAAAAATGTTAAAATTAATCTTTACTTAATTATCTCTATTATGCAATAGAGCACATAATTTTATCCGTACGAAAACCATAATGGCAACCGTTTTCGGAAAAAAATGCTCAAAAAATTTCAAAAATCTTGTCTTTAAACGTTGATTTTATCACAAATAATACAAGTTGGTCAAAAGTTTATACACTGTGGTCATTGGATAGGTTATTCTTAAATTTAAAGTCCCAATCAGCAACTACTTTAAAGACTTTTTAAAAGAATTATAGATAAAAAAGTTTTGAATTTTTTTAAAATGTATTTTTGAGGCTTTAAGTCAAATGCGACTGGCATTTTACCACTAGACGCACCCGGTTTTTTTTGCAGATCTTTTTTTTTAGTCTAGTTCTCTACGAAAATGCACGGGGAGCGAAGAAAATAACACTTTTGCACATATGGGTACAGTAGACCGTACAGGGATAACGCTTCTGTAGATCTTATATTCTTTGGGATCCTCTCCGAGAGCTTATACTGTAGCCAAAATGATACGAGTAGCGTTCCTATCGGACACCTTACAGCGGTCCAGCAACAATGATAATTTCATGGTTAGGACCTCTTTGAAGCCACGCTTGATTCTCTTGGGGGCAGATGTTCCTTCAGATTCTACGTTCATCTCGAGCTCTCCATACGGCGTTTCGCGTCCTTCTGACTCTTCTGTTGTCTCGTCGTCCGTGAGCTTCACCGTTTCTGTGAACAATGAGATGAGACAATAAGTATAAAGTTAATATTGATGGAAGTGTCAGCTAGTGATCTAGATCTTATAAAGATCTTCATAAGATCTAGATCTTTGTTTCTACATCTGTTTTAACGCTACTGCAAAAACTCTAATGCTTATAAAACTTTTCAATTCGTTGGTTCTACAAAATCGGGGCTGCAAAGTTTCTACAGTACAGTGACTTTAAACAAAATAAACTGTTTTTCATTAAAAGCATTTAAGTTCATTTTTCTCCTTTTACTTTCATCTATATTGCAAAACTTTCTATTAAACTGAAAATGATCTGCAATTCCCGAAACTGCGCTGTAAAAGGTGAATCAGACCTGCTGGTTGCTTGTTAGTTGTGTGATTCATTTTTTCATATCAAGTGTGCAGCGTTGACTGCGAGGATCTTCGATGCACTCAACGAAAGTAAGGGACTTCGTTGGTCATGTGAAGATTGCAGGTTTACAAACGTTGAGATCTTTTGGAGGTGGCTAAGGATCTAAAGGTAGCACAAGATAGACTGAGCGAATATGAAAATTTGTTTAAAAAGTTTAAAATTATGGATGAAGCTTACAATTCTCCAAAACGTAAACGTTCAAACAAAAATCTTCGTAGTTCAGCTAAAACTACTGATATAGCCATGCCATCGCCCAATAATAATACTGTTCTACCTTCTACTATAACTGTTTTTCCTAATGTGAACATACAGCTTGAATATAAATCAATTGGAGCTGTCAATACTGATCAAATGACTAATAATATCGCACCAACTAAGGTCGCTGCGTCAGCTGATCAGATTTCTCCTTCTGTTGAAGCAATACCAATAATAGAGGAAAATGCTGATTCTCCTCACGTTTCTGGTACAAAAAAAACTTACGCTGAAACTTGTATTACCGCAAATGTGGTCCCTGCACCTTCTCAAATTACTTCGGTTTCTACAGGAGCGATACCGAAACAAATATCGAACAGCAGTATCAAAGCCCCTGTTCATAAAAAACTTGTGATTATTGAGCCTGCAAAATCTATATTTGTTTCTCGTTTTGCAGCTGATACATCCGGTGAAGACGTGTTATTCTATATAAACTCTAAGCTGAATGTTGTAAATAAAAATATCTCTGTTTACAAATTCAATTTTTCATGCGAACGTATTGCGCCCTCTTTTAAAATATCTTTGCCTGGTGATCTTTTTCACAAGGTATTGGATTAAAGGTTTTGGCCTGACAATACGATGGTGCACGAATTTATTTCTAGACCTCGGCCTACAACTTCCTTGGCTACTTTTCCGGTTTTTTACAAGAATCAAAAAAACTAGATTGTTGCTTTCAGTTCCTTATCCTTTACCAAAACGTTCATGGCATTAACACAAATCTAAATAATATATTAATTTTGAGTCACAACCTTCACTTTAATATAATTGCTTGGCTGAAACCTAACACTCTAAATATTGAAATTCTATGCAGCAAATTTAGCATATACCGCAAAGATAGAAACTTCATTCCTGGTATTTAGCATGTACCGCAAAGATAGAAACTCCATTCCTGGTGTTGCTCTAAAGATGGGGGTGTGTTGATTGCAGTCAAAGCGACACATTTCTCTGAAGAGTTATTAATTCCAGAATCCTTGGACATTGAACTCTGTTGTGTTCATGTTAAGTTTGGTTCCTTGAGTCTTTTTATTACATGCTCATATATTCCTCCCCTTTCTACCTTAGAAGTTTATAGCAAACATTTGGCTTCTATTAGTAAAGTTTGCTCAAAACTGCAATCTAATGATCATATTTTAATAACTGTAGATTTTAACCTGCCAAACGTTTCTTGGAACTGCTGTTCTGAAATTCCTGGAATATTTTTACCTTCGTCTGAATGTTCATCCGATAATAATTTTTTAAACGAGCTCTTAATCCAAGGCTTGTTCCAACTTAACTGCATCTTTAACAAAAATAATCGTTTGCTTGATCTGGTGTTTTTTGATGACAGCAATATCGCTTCTGTGTCTAAATCAAATCCTCTAGTTACACCCGAAGATTCTCATCATCCAACATTAGAAATTATTTTAAATTTTCCAAACCCATCTGTGCAGTACTATGATTCTCAACCGCCTATTGAGTTTAACTTTAAAAAAACAAACTACGTGATTTTTAAGAATAACTTGTCTAATATAAACTAGAATTCTATTCTAAATATTAATACAAAAATTTTATCTTCTCAGAGTCTTGATGATGCGGTATATGCGTTTAATAGAACGCTCAATGATTGTTTTCTTAAGACTGTTCCGCAAAGGAAAGCCTCTTTGACATCGGGTCCGGTATGGTACACAAATGAATTAAGAAAAATGAGAAACTTGAAATCTAAATACTATAAAAAATATGAAAAAACACATAACATATGCGATTTTGGATGCTATACCTCGATTAAATACAGTTACCAACAGTTATGCAAACAATCCTATAATATGTACTTAACAAAAGTAAAATTAAACATCAAATCTGATGCTAAATCCTTCTGGAACTTTGTTAACACAAAACGTAAGATTGATTCCTATCTATCTTATATTAAGTATAATTCTGTTGAGTCTGATAATGATAATAGTATTTGCAATCTTTTTGCTGACTTTTTCAAGACGACTTATTCATCATCGTCCTATGATTCTTAAAGTTATCCTTTTTATATTCAATCTGGGGATATTTATTTCCCAATAATTGACACAAACACAGTCTTATCATTTTTAAAAAATATTAAAACATCATATAAAAGTGGTCTTGATAACATACCTTCATGTATATTAAAATACTGCTGTGAAGAATTAGTAACTCCAATCTCTTTACTATTTACTTCATCATTAAAATCCTGCTATTTTCCTGCAGCCTGGAAGCATTCATTTATCATTCCGCTGCATAAATCCGGAAATAGGTCTTTAATTGATAACCACCGTGACATCGCAAAATTAAGCGCTTTGCCTAATCTTTTAGAGGCAATTGTTACATCACGACTATCGCATAGCGTTAAATCTTTAATGTCTCCTTTCCAACATGGATTTCTTTCTGGAAAATCTACTGTTACTAATCTTCTCGAATTTACATAAAAAACTATAGAAAACTTTGGAAAAGGTATGCTGACTGATGTTATTTACACGGATTTTAGCAAAACTTTTGACGTTGTAAATCACAAACTATTGATCTTAAAATTACATCTTGTTGGATTTCCTATACCGTTGGTAAAGTGGATTGAATCTTACTTAAGCAATAGAACACAATCTGTTATTTTTAAGCTCAAGAAATCACATGAGTTTCCTGTTACTTCAGGAGTACCTCAAGGAAATCATCTTGGGTCCCTTCTGTTTCTACTTTTTATAAACGATTTACCATCTGTCATAATACATTCTAGCATCTTCTCAGGCCAAGCAGCCCTCAGCACCGCTTTTGAACAGGAACACTCCAGTTACTTCCTCGTCACCTTCTAACATTCCTTCTTTGATTAATAGTTCAGTTTTGACTCCTATTGAGCCTAGAAATATATCAAGCTTAAGGGCAGTGTCGAGGAAAAAAAATTTATTTATTTCACGTCTTCAGCCCGACACAACTGTTGAAAATGTATTGACCTTTATTAAACATAATAACTTGTTGAGTCAAAATGCATTTTGTTCATGCAAAAAAATAGGTAATAAACCTTCCCATGCTTCCTTTATACTCACAGTTCCAGCAGAAGAGTTTGCAACTGTTCTAAACTCTAATTTGTGGACTGATAATATACTCGTTACAGAGTTTCAGCCTAAGAATAAGCCTAGAGGGACGACTCAAGCCGCTCGTCAATCCCAAAAAAACTGAATAGGTTATCCCTTTACTATCAAAATGTAAGGGGATTACGCTCTAAGACGCGAGACATATTTTTAATGTCTCAGAATTTCTCTGAGGATATTATCGCACTGACTGAAACTTGGTTAAACGGAAGCATTACTGACTTAGAATTGTTTGATAACAGTTTTGAAGTTTATAGAAGAGATAGACATGCTGACAATACTTCTGCTGTCGGTGGAGGTGTCTTATTAGCTGTAAGGAACTCCTTCGTTAGTTCCATTATTGTTATTCCCTGCTCTGCTAACATCGAACTTATATGCGTCAAGGTTGTACATTGCAATTCTAATGTATATCTTATTAATGCATACGTTCCTCCTAAGAGCAGTGTAGAAGTTTATGCAAGCCTTGCGGATTGCATAGAATATGTCATAAGCATAATTGACGTTAATGACGACATTTTATTGTTAGGTGATTTTAATCTGCCTGACTTGAAATGGGAATCTTCTGACGATGATACATTTTTTTGTGCATCTAATTCGAAGACTCGCCAAGAGCATATATTTGTTGATAATATATGTTCTGACTTACAACAAGTGAGTTGTATTTATAATAGTCGTGAAAGACTTCTTGACCTGGTCTTAACTACAGACAGTAACAATGTGATTGTTGAGAGGGCCCCTCATGTTTTGACTGCTGTTGATGAATACCATCCACCATTGAGCATATGGTACAAATCAGACAGGGATAATATAGTAAAGTCTAAATCAATAGATAAAGTTTATGAATTCAATTTTAAAAAAGCTGACTTTTTGAAGTTGAATCATTTACTTCAAAGTAAACTTAATGTTATTTTAGAATATGTTAATAATAACACTCTTGATGATTCAATTAATTTTTTTTATATGGAAATCTTTGCTATGTTTTCTCTGTCCGTGCCATATAGCCTCAAATTTACGAAAAATTGTGCTTATCCCTGGTACACAAAGGAGTTAAAGATTCTTCGCAACAGCAGGAATAGGGCATGGAAAAAATATGTCTGTAGCTTAGACTTGAATGACCTAGAAATCTACAGGCGTTTGTTTCTGGATTTTGAAAATTGCTCAGCTACCTTATATCAAAATTATTTAGACAGTACTAAGCTGAGAATATTGTCTGATCCGAAGAAATTCTGGGGTTTCATAAACACCAAAAAAAATCTGATGGATTCCCTTCATCATTTAAAACCTCTGACGGATTTACTGACGATCCTGTCGTAATTTGTGGTCTATTTGCCAATCTCTTTAAAGAGTCATTTTGTTCAGACTCTTTTAATCCTGATGAAGAGTACTTTGAATATATGTACTCTACACCCAGGGTTTCGTTGGATTCTATATCCTTTACTTCAGAGGATATTTTAAAGTATATTAGATTGATCGATGAGGATTTTAATGCTGGACCTGACGGAATTCCTGCCGCAGTGTTAACACGATGTGGTTCCGTTCTAAGTCAACCACTGTCCATGTTATTCAATAAATCAATTAGCGAAAGTATTTTTCCACTTTTTTGGAAAAAATCTTTTATAGGTCCTATCTATAAAAAAGGTTGTAAGAATGATATAAACAACTACAGGCCTATCGCGAAACTCTCGTCGATTCCAAAACTTTTTGAGCGCCTCGTGTATGATCGTGTGAAAATTCACTGTGGGAAGGTCATGACAACTCGTCAGCATGGATTTGTTACTGGAAGATCCACTGTGTCTAATCTCCTCGATTTTACAACGTTTTGCTTAAATTCATTTTATTCAGGTAACCAGGTCGACTGTATTTACACTGATTTTAGTAAAGCATTTGATAAACTGCCACACAACTTAATTCTATTTAAACTAAAGTTAATGGGTTTTCCACAATTTTTTGTAAGCTGGATTCAATCGTATCTGACAGAGCGATCTTATCAAATACGATTTCGAGGCGTATTGTCAGCTGAATTTATTGCTGAATCAGGTGTTCCTCAAGGTAGCCACCTTGGACCACTTCTGTTTATTTTAGCCATTAATGATGTGACCCACATCATCAAACACTCTCATCTACTTATCTATGCAGATGACATGAAAATATACAGAACAATAGATGCTAAAGACAATTCAGATCTGCTCCAGTCTGATTTGAAATCCTTTGAAATTTGGTGTTCTAAAAACAATATGTTTCTAAATCCAGATAAATGCCAATCTATGACCTTTTCGCGAAAAAGGAATAATTTAATTTTTGATTACAAGATAAAAGATACTGCATTAAGTCGTGTAGATGCTGTCAAAGATCTGGGTATAAGTTAACACACGCATCCGCTCTAATTGTAATTCGAGTACGGTACGTGACGTTTTCGCGATTCTGTCGCGCATAACGTTCTCACACTGACAAACGCTGAGTTAGCACCAAACAACAACATCAACAGCGGAGTCAAAGCAATAGCAGCAATAACAACAACAACAATAGCACACAGTGCAGCGACTACAATAATGGCAATCACAACAACAATAACAGCGACGACAATAACAATAGCATAGCGACGATGTCAGCAACAGCGGGAAGAGCAAAGCAATAGTAAAAATAAGCTAAAATAACAAGCAGTAGTTTTTGGGTATTTTAAGTTCAATTTATTTCTTGTATTAGTTAGTCTTACTCGACGTTATAAAAGAGAAACACCGGCACATAGTGCCGATAATAAAGAATTTGTTTTTAAAAAAATCAAAATCATTACATTCATTTTAACTGGCGCCCAACGTGGGGCCACTGAAAAAATTCTTCATAGAAAAGAAAAGTGCATAGTGGCCGTGAGCTCGGACTCACCAAGGATGGAAACTTTAAAAAAATTTTCAAAAATCTTTCATAGAAAGAAGGATAAATTAAAAAGACAGAAAATTAAAATCTTTCATAGAAATAAGAAAGTAAAGAAAAAAAACAAACAGAAAACTAAAATCTTCATGGAAAGAGGTATAAAATAAAGGTGTGTAAATTTATTTTTATAAACAAAGTGCTAAAAACAAATGTCTAACAAAACAAAACCTAAAGCTTTTAATAAAAAGGTGTACAAATTTATTTTAATAAGCAAAGTGCCAAAAAACAATTTGGAAAATAAAAATTAAAGTTAAACACATGAGTTTGAACAAAAACATTAAGTTAAATAAAGTGAAAAATTTTGGAAAAAAATGAGAAATGAACCAAATGATTAAAATAAGAACAGAAAAATTCTTCATAGAAGAAATAAAGTTACTAGTTTTATAAAAGACATGAAAATTCTCTAAATAATTCAAATAAAAACAGGAGAAATTCTTCATAGAAGAAACAAAGTGAATAATTTAATAAAAAACAGGAAAATTCTTCATAGAAGAAATAAAACTAAAAAACAGACAAAAAAATTTTCACATAGTGAAAAAAATAAATATAAAAAAATATTGTGGAAAAAACACAGACTTTTACAAAAATATTTTCACATAGTGAAAAAATAAATATAAAAACTATTATAAAGTGGAACTAAGAGAAAAAATTATTACAAACTAAACCTACAACTTAAATACTTAATAAAACTGCAAAAAAATAAGAAAAAATTTTATTTAAAAAACTACAAGTGCGCTGCAGCAAAGGATAATAAAACACAACATAATGAAGGCTGTCAAATTTTTGTAAGCTTATTATAAGCTATTGTAAATCAATTGTTGTTTAGCTTCAGTGTTAGGAATTAATTATTGTTCATATTTAACTTAACTCAGATTTAAGTAAAATCGTTTAAATTGTTATAATTGGCTATAGTTGTGAATAATTAAACTTTATTTTAACTACCCAAGAATATTGCAGATTATCAATAGTGTAAGCAAGAGCTCAGTTTCTTTTATTAAAGTTTCGTCAAGATGAACGCAAATTTAGACACAAACACCTTACAGGCAGTGATGATCGCTGCAATTCAAACGGCTACAGAACAATCTCGACGGTCTTTTTAACGAACAATAGCTGACATCACCTCCAGACTTCGCGTACTAGAAACTCCTACGGCTATAGAAGAGTATAAGCCTGTCTCTAACGACCCGACAAAGAAATGTAAGGAATTATTAGACATCATCAAGAGTTTACCTGAGTTTAGTGGGGAACAAGAAAAATACGTTTCTTGGCGTCGAGCCGCCTTCGCGGCCTATAAACTATATGAAGCATACGATGTTAGTTCAAAAACACTACCAGGCGGTAGCTATCATGCGCAATAAAACCACTGGTCCCGCAAATCTTATCCTTTCGTCATTTAATACAGTTTTGAATTTTCATGCCATTATAGCTAGGCTCGATTTTTTGTACCCCGATTACAAAAAACCGTTTGAGCTTACAACAGACGCCTCGTCGCATGCAATAGGGGCCGTCCTTACACAAGACGGCAAGCCCATCACAATAATTTCATGAACCTTGTCCTCTACAGAAGAAAATTATGCGACTAATGAGCGTGAATTACTCGCCATTGTCTGGGCCCTAAAAAACTTAGGAACTATTTGTATGGTGTTAAAGATCTTCGCATCTTTACTGACCACCAACCTTTAACCTTTGCCATTTCGGATAAAAATCCAAATACGAAGATGAAGAGGTGGCGGGCCTTTGTTGAAGAATTCTCTCCCAAGTTTTTTTTTAAACCTGGCAAGGAGAATTTCGTTGCTGATGCGTTGTCTAGACAACACATAAATGTTTTGACTGACTGTGACTCTGAAACGAGACATAGTGAAGAGTCACTTACTGATACAATTCTTAAGGTTCAAAATCTGGTAAACTGCTTCAAAAATCAAATAATTTTATACAAAGGCGAGGAACCTGAAAAAAAACGAAAATTTTCTTTAAATCATTAATAAGACACACAATTATTTTTAAGGAAGTGCATGATCTCTTCAAGATGCTAAAGGAGGTAGTAAATCCAAACGTAATAAATGGGATTTTCTGTGACCTGCCCGTGTTTGCCTTAATCCAAAATGAACTTATCAAACAATTTCCTTCTGTTAAGTTTCGCTACACAAGTAAAATGGTTAATGACATATTTAACTCAGATGACCAATTAGAAATACTCACCTCGGAGCATATTAGAGCTCATCGTTCAGCACGTGAGAATGCAAAGCAAATTTTAGAAGACTATTATTTTCCAAAGATTAGAAATAGGCTCAAGGAAATTGTATCAAGTTGCAGGGTTTGCAGAGAAGCAAAGTATAAAAGACACCCATTAAGAGCTGAAATAGGGAAGTCACCAATACCATCATATCCAGGTGAAATATTGCATATAGATATTTATAGTACTGATGGCTCCCATATCCTTACGAGCCTCGACAAATTCTCAAAGTTTGCAATTGTATCTCCTATCAAAACAAGGGCCATAGTTGACATAAAACAACCATTGTTGCATGTTCTAAAATTTTTTAAGAATACCAGGGTAATTGTATGCGATAATGAGAGATCGTTTCAATCAGAAACAATAAAATGCCTTCTTAAGAATCATTTCGGAATAGACGTATTTGCGACACCACCCTTCCACAGCACAACAAATGGACAGGTGGAAAGGTTCCATAGTACCTTAACGGAAGTAGCTAGATGTTTAAAAATAGAACATAAAATAGAAGACCCCAAAGAACTTATTTTGATTGCAACGAACAAATACAACCGATCTATTCATTCATCCACTGGACAAAAACCAATAGATATCATTCATTCAATGCCTGTTGAGATGGGAAATGCTATAAGAGAGAAAATAGCTCAGGCACAAGAAAAAGAGCTAAACTATCACAACAAAAATAGACACACGCGTAACTTCAGTCAGGGGGAGAAAGTCTTTGTTAAGACAAATAGGCGTATAGGGAATAAATTTTCAAAGCTTTTTATAGAAAAAATCGTTCAGAAAGATTTAGGAACGGCTGTGCTTATTGACAATAGAATAGTACATAAAGACAATTTAAGGTGATGCTACTCAAGACAATTTCGTCGTTTCAGATTATTCTCCCTGGCCTTAGCTAAGTGCAAAATTCTGGACTACTCACAATCCCACTACATTCCTATCGCTGATGGTAAGGTAGCAATTACGGAGCAATTTGGTTACTTACAACACAGGACAAACCTTTCGGAATATGAACTCTGGCTTATGAGACGAGCGAACTTCTGACATATTTCCCTCAAACGCATGTAAGAAAAATTTTACAATCGGACGTCGATCAAGTCCTGCAGCTTTTGGATACGCTTAAAATTCACCACCGACATGCTCGCGGTATTAACATACTAGGCACAGCGCTGAAATATATAGCAGGGACCCCAGATTTCGATGATTTTATCGAAGTTAAAACAAAAGAAGATAGTTTGATTGAGGCCCATGAGAGGCAGATATTGATTAATACAGAGATGCAGATAAAAATAAATGAAATAACGGACAGACTAAATGAAGTACTGGACACAAAAAAACAAAACGTGGATACCGGAAACCTTTTTGATTTAATAATGGCACGAAATAGGGCTTTGATTACAGACCTAGACAATCTTATCTACTCAATCATGCTAGGGAAAACCAACGTAAATAATCCAATTATTCTCAATAGTAAATAAATAGATGCAATAATAGAAGCTGAGCACTCTGCGGTGGTTAGTATTAGTGATATTGTATCAAATTCAAAACTTAAAATTTTACAGAATAATGACATAATAGTTTTTTATATTAAGTTTCCAATTGTAAATCAAATCTGTAACAAAACAATGATTGTTCCAGTAGTGCATGAGGAAAAAAATGATTTTATTAGAAACAGACGCTGTAGCGAACGATTATAATAAGTATTGAGGACATTATCTACTCAGTGACTTTAGGAAAATTAAATGTAATAAACCCTATAATTCTTGATAGCAGTGAAATACAGAATTTATTAGTTGCCAAGCACTTCGCAAATATAAGCGTTACTGATATTTTAAATGTTTCAAAATTAAAAATTCTTCAAGATAGTAATAGTATCCATTTTGTTATTAAATACCCAAAAATCAAAAAGATATGCAGTAGACTTAAGATCTTACCAGTAGTACGTAATCATAAAATTCTGCTGCTAGAAACAAACACTGTAGCAAATTGCAAAGGACTATATGAGCCACTTAAAAACTGTCGAGACGCAACAACAACTACGTTTTGTCAACCTCATACAGGAAACACTTGCGTACATCAACTGTTAAATAATAATTTCGCAAACTGCAAAACTACCTCGGCGCATCACATTGCATCAATTGAGGAGATAAACGATGGATTGGTAGTCATTAACAATCAGAGAGCAGAAGTGCGAGAAGGAAATGGTTCATTAATTTCAGTGCGCGGGACATTCGTTGTAACATTTGAAGAAAAAATAACCATCAATGAAACCACCTACACCAATTGGAGAAAACTCAGTCAATTACACCCCGAACCTGCATCAGCCCAATTCGTCAATATAACAGAACATAGGACACTGCTATCACTTCCATATCTGCATAAGTTAAACATAAAAAACATTGACCACATCGCTAACCTGAAACAACTTATTCATAATAAATCTACGCAATGGCTCGTCATTTTCATCTTCTCTATGGGAACGGTAATAGTAATAGGCCTGCTAGTCGTAAGACGGCGTCAGGAAGCTAATGCCATGCCTTAGAAAGAGTTCTTACGGGAACCGAGGACGGCTCCTCTTAAAGGGGGGAGCAGTTAACACACGCATCCGCTCTAATTGTAATTCGAGTACGGTACGTGACGTTTTCGCGATTCTGTCGCGCATAACGTTCCCACACTGACAAACGCTGAGTTAGCACCAAACAACAACATCAATAGCGGAGTCAAAGCAATAGTAGCAATAACAACAACAACAACAACAATAGCACACAGTGCAGCGACTACAATAATGGCAATCACAACAACAATAACAGCGACGACATTAACAATAGCATAGCGACGATGTCAGCAACAGCGGGAAGAGCAAAGCAATAGTAAAAATAAGCTAAAATAACAAGCAGTAGTTTTTGGGTATTTTAAGTTCAATTTATTTCTTGTATTAGTTAGTCTTACTCGACGTTATAAAAGAGAAACACCGGCACATAGTGCCGATAATAAAGAATTTGTTTTTAAAAAAATCAAAATCATTACATTCATTTTAACTTATATGCATGGATTCTAAGCTGTCGTTTAACGTTCATATTGATTACATTTGTAAAAAAGCATCTTCTATGCTCGGGTTTATGAAACGCTGGGCCAAAGAATTTAATAGTATGATCACAACTACAACGCTGTATTATGCAATTGTGCGACCTCACTTAGAGTATGGAAGTCAAGTTTGGTCCCCAAGTTACAATGTACATGTTGAACGTATAGAGAGAATCCAAAAACGTTTTGTTCGGTTTGCTCTAAGGGGCTTAAGTGCAACTGACACTTTAAACCTTCCTCCTTATGAGGATCGTTTAAAACTATTAAAAATGCAATCTTTGAATGAGAGAAGGAAGTCTGCAGATATCGTCTATTTACACCAACTCATAACTGGTGTATTCGATTCACCAGAACTTCTAACTCTTATTAATTTTAATACTAACCGTAGAAGCAGTAGAAATGCTAACAATTTAATTTACTTACCTTTTAGCAGAACAAATTATATGGCTACTGCTCCTTTACATCGCATGAGTACCTTTGTTAACAATTGTAGCTTTTTTGATGTTAACTTATCGAAAGGTCAACTCAAAAGTAGATTGAAAACTAATGTATGATTAGATCTATGTAAACGCATGGTTAGTTGTTATGTTTTGTGTTGTCCCTGAGCCCAACCCATATTATGGTGGGTAAATTTTTCTCACTTTGGATTGTTTTGGACCGCTCTTATCGATATCATTAGGGCTATTCATGGTTTGAGCGTACTTTTAACAAATCGTATTTATAGCATTTGTTATTGTTCAAACTGTGAGCACCTCGCCATGTGACTGTCGTATAAAAAGATTGTGCAACCCTGTGATGTATGTGATTATGCGGCTGTAGACAGAGCATAAAAATACGAGGTACACAAAACACGTCCAAGGGCTGCTTTTATTTACGCGTGCCTGCGTATTTGCATTTGTATGCAAAACAACAGCAAAGCAAAATGCGCTTTCGTAAATTGGCGTACAATTAGCAGATCGAACAAATGGCATACCAGCGTATTCGAACTGTGAATGGCCTTATTGAGATGTTTTAATGTTATTTGGGCTGGTTCTTAAGATGATCTAATGCGGAGAAAGTGCGAAAAAGCTGTAGTAGCTGAACTCTATTGTTATCTTAATGTTTGCTGACAACGTTAAACTCTTCCTTTCTTTTAAAAATGATAATGATGCTGTATTTTTGCAAGCCGACATTGATCATCTTCATAACTGGTGCAAAACGAACCGTATGAACCTCAACATGAAGAAATGCAAGCATATGTCTTTCTCACGCAAACCACCAATTAAATGTACCTTCAAAATTTGTGGTTATCCATTGGAGTCCTTACATAGCTTCAATGATCTTGGAGTTACAATGGATCCTAAACTACGCTTTAATATTCATGTAAATAAAATAATAAATAGAGCAAATAGTACTTTAGGATTTATTAAACGTTGAGCAAAAGAGTTTAATGATCCATTCATAACGAAAACCTTATTCACCCCCTAGTACGGCTTATCTTAGAAAACGCTTCAGTTGTTTGGTGCCCACGATACGGTTGTTACATAGACGACATTGAATCAGTGCAGAAACAATTTCTTTTGTTTTGCTGAAGCTATCTTTATTGAAATACTGATTTTCACTTACCATCTTATGAATATCGGTTACAACTCTTAAATCTTCCTTCTTTAAAAAATCGGAGAATTATGATAAATGCTTGTTGGATTACAAAACTTTTACATGGATATGTCAACAGTCCATATTTATTGAGTAAAGTATATTTTAATATTCCTCTTCGTCCTAGAAGATCTTTTGAGTTACTCCACATGAACTTTTGTAGAACTAGTTATTTGCAAAATTAACCTCTTAGAAGCGCTTGCGGTGATTTTAATTTTGTATCTGATGTTATATCCTTAAGTGAATCCATGGACTCAATCAAACATAAAATTATATTGGGGGTTGGAATTAATTTTAAAGATTTTTTTTCGGTTTTTGAGCATTTATTTAGAAACAACGGTACAATGTATATTATTCAAAGTATTGTCCATCGTTAGCTACAACATTTTTCCATCTTTCTGGCAGCATATGGATTCCGCGCCGGAAGAACGATTCGTCTTTTGAGGCAATCCACGAATCGACCCATTTTTTGGTATCCTCGTAAGAAGTGAAGCGCTGCTCAGCCAAGCCATGCGTCATCGATCTGAATAGGTGGTAGTCGGAAGGGGCTATGTCTGGGCTATAAGGCGGGTGGGGTAGCACATCCCAATTCAGCGCCTCCAACGTTTCCTTGACGGTTCTTGCAACATGTGGCCGTGCGTTGTCATGTTGAAAAACCACTTTGTCGTGTCTTTTGGCATATTCCGTCCGTTTAACCTTTAATGCTCGGCTCAATTGCATCAATTGTTGTTGGTAGCGTTCCCCAGTGATGGTTTCGTTAGGTTTTAGCAGCTCATAGTACACGACACCCTTCTGATCCCACCAAATACACAGCATAAGCTTGGCGCCATGAATATTCGGCTTGGCCCTCGATGTTGATGCATGGCCGGGTGGTCCCCACGATTTTTTTCGCTTAGGATTATCGTAATGGATCCACTTTTCATCGCCAGTGACAATACGATGCAAAAAACTCTTCCTTTTATGCCGTTGAAGCAGTTGTTCGCACATGCAAAATCGCCGTTCAACGTCTCTCGGCTTCAACTGGTACGGCACCCAATTTCCTTGCTTTTGAATCATTCCCATGGCCTTCAAGCGTTTGCCGACCGTTGATAAGTCGACTCCCAATGATTCTGACAATTCTTGAAGGGTTTGACACGGGTCTTCATCGAGCAAAGCCTCCAATTCCTCATCTTCAAACTTTTTCGGCTGGCCCGGACGCTCTTTGTCTTCCGTATCAAAATCACCACTTTTAAACCGACGGAACCAGTACTCACAAGTAGAAATCGATAGAGCATAGTCCCCGTAAGCCTCAGTAAGCGTGCGTTGTGCTTCAACCGCTTTTTTCTTCAAATGGAAGCACAAAAGTAAACCTTCCCGCAAATTGCGTTTTGTTGGAACGAAAGTCGACATGTTCACAGAGAAAAAAATATATGTTGTTTACACTTCAGTGGAATGACACATACTAAAAAATGAAGCTTAAACAATGTGCTTTGAAATGAATATAGTCACAGGTGTGCCCGATGCGATCTATTGATAGTTACGCCATCTCTTAGAAAACCTTTAAAACTAATTCCAACCCCCAATAGATTACCTGCAGTACCGACGTTGATTATGTAAAGTTCTTTCAAACATATATCTGATGCATCTGGTGATTTGTAAACACATTATCATTAATATAACAATCTAAATGGATAAATGGACATAAGCATAAAATGGAAAATTTTGGTGTATAAACATCTAAATAATCTGAATGGACCTAAACCTGGGATCTTCAATTGCCGCATATCTTCATGATGATTGTGACTACATTTGTCGACGGTACCGTGGTGTCTTGGTGTCTTTTTACCTCTTGAAACAGTACGTTAGATCGATTTGTAATATATTATAATGAGTGGCCGATAAGACCTAGTTTGTCTTGGTGCCTGCGTTCGCAACTGGTTTTCTTTATTTTATGAAAATTGGTTTGGTGAAGTTTGTCAAGTAACCACCCTGTCAAGCCAGGATCTCACCGGCTTCAGGAAGACAGAACGATATATATTATATATATACCTATTGGAGTGGTGTTTTATTGGGTATGAGACCTTGTTTGTCACACGTTTCCGCCGTATACAAAAATTGTTGCTAACTTGACCTTGTTTGTCTTGAAAACGCAACCTTGCTTTGCTGTCTGATATTATCGATTTTGACTTAACTTTTTTTTTTTTTTGTTTTTTATACTTTAATAAAATTATATACTTTAAGCAAATTATTAAAACTTTTTAGTTTGTTAATAATACATGATTTCAATCAAAATCATACTTTATATTTTTGAATTGTATTAAATATCTTATTTTATAATTTTAAATTTGCTATAAAACATGTTAAGGTTTAGCAATCAAGTAAATAAATAAATAAATAAATAAAGTTTCTCTACAAGGAAAATATTTTTTTTAATGCTTACCGAAATTTCCCGCTTTAAGTTGTTTGTCCAAGACCTTCTGTTGTTTCTGTAGTAGTCTTTCTTCAGCTTGAGCCAACTTCAGGTCAACTGCGAGCATGGAGCCTGGTCTTCCTTTCTGTCTTTGTTTCAACAGAAACTCCTTGTCTTCTTCTGATGCCAGCATCGTCAGGGCATCTTGGTGGGCAATATCAAAGAGATCATCCAACTTTAGGGTAAACTCTTTACAGCATTTCTTGCACTTTCCATTTTTCTATCCTTGTACTTTTGCATTTTTCTCCAATCATCGTACAGTTTTTCCAAATTTACTATGACATTTTTCTTTTGTTTTGGAGGAATTCGAGCTTTTGTCCAAAAAAATAAAACCTCGTCAACAGTAGTTGTGACAGAGTCTCTCACATTTAACTTCACAGTACGCAAACTGTAGAACATAGTAGCTAGAACTATGGCAGCTTACATCCAGTTATCTGATGAGCTGGATAGTCAATTAGAAAAATTTTGTCTCTACCTCTACTTCTCATGCCAGATGTAGAAGCCATCACTTTTGCGAGAAATAAAAATGTTCACTAGAAGAAAGAATAAATAACACAGAATGACACAAACTAAAACAAAGTGTACCGACCTAAGTAGGTACCGACCTAATAAAAATGTCTTTTGTAGTTAATATTTAGTGGGTTTTTTAAACTCGATCACACGAACGTAGAACAAAACACGACTTTCACTGTTCAGCGAATACTTTTCAACTGACCAAGAAACAAAATCATAAAAGGAAGAACCACCTAGCTATCCTTTTTTTTTTTAATAACAGACTCTGAATCCCTGGACTTCTACTTAAATTATAACAATAGGTAGTAGGGCAACCCAATGCATTTTTAAACAAGTTTGGTTTTACCTGTTTGGGGTCGCCAGTGATACAGTATGAGGAAAAACTAGATACATACCTGACACAAAAAAAAACATTGTTGTGGGTCTAAAATTAACGGTATACCATAGCAAACATATTTAAATGAAATAGGATTCCAATGTACAAGTATTTGTCCATAATACGCAATAATAACACAAATAACGCATCTTCGCTCTCAATGGGTACCTAGTCACGTTTTTAGGGACATTGGCTCTATTTTTTCGGTTTCAGTACTAGTTGCGTATTTATTGTGTAAAATATAAAATGTTAAAAACAGTATGGCCTTTAATTTGATGTATGACACGGGTCGCCGAAGTCGCCAAACTGCCAGAAAACAAGATTTTCAAAACTTTGAGGCCTCAATGGCACGGGTTAACATCTTCCAATTGTGCTCAAACTTTGGCAATCTTCAAATCTAATTAAATGAAACATTTTAGGGGGGTGCCCCCAAAAAAAATCCGACATCGATTTTTTTAAAACCACCTTAGTGTGTACGTATGTAAGTGAAAGCGGAAATTTACTTGCAAAGATAAGGTTTTAAAGATGTTGGAGTTTTGGAAAAGGATATGTTTATGAGTAATATTTTAATATGAAATATTTTTAAGTATATTTTAGATTTCAAAGATATTTATGTTACTCTATTGCTTTTATAAGATTTGTAAATATACTAATGTTTTTATTATACATATTTAAATGTAATAATTTTTATGCTAAGCTTATTTGCGCTGTAATGTACTTACACCCGTACACACTTTACAATTCAAACGACCACCCAAAAAGACCTTTACTTTAATAACCTACAATTGTCTAACATGTGGTAATAATAAAAAGATAAAACGTCAACAGAATATGTTGACAATTTCCCAATTTTTAAAGACATAAAAACCTAAAGTAAACACAACAAATTGCAGCTCGAATTCTGACGAAATGCATTTAGCACCCTTCTAGCTTGTGCCGCTAGACGCCGCACAAACTGAAGTGCGACAGCGAGTGTTGTGTTGCAAGTGCATTGCACAGAAAAGCACAACACAACAACAACAGGTGGTGTTTTATGCAAGTGCCCTTGACACTTTAAAATCAAGGCCATGAATTTAAGCCAACCAATTAATGTGTTTGAAAATGTTGAAATTGAGGAGAAAAAATTTAAAGGTTATCAAACTATAAGTGATTGGTCGATTATCGATTCTTAAAAATATATTTAAAAATATTGGAATTAGTGGAGGAGTCTTGGAAATAGTGGTAAAATATTTTAAGGAAAAATACGTATAAAAATAGTTTATAAGCAATATACTTTGAAAATAAAAAGCAGAATTTATCTGAACATAAGACTTGGCACTCCAGCCGAAATTATACTCGATTAAATTTTCAAATGAAACTTGGCTATCTAGCCAGACAATTTTGAGCGTTGGTGCGCTCTCAAAAATCACCAAAGTAGTATTTTGATTTGACATCGACATGTTTCTTTGAATCACAAAATTTAAAAGATAGAGTTACCTTTCATAGCGATCCTGCCACTACCGACCAGGAATTTTCTAAAATATTATGACAACATTCGAAGAAATCAATGCCATTTTCTCTAAGTGGGAAAACTACACGCTACAGGGTGAATTAGAATATAATCCACAAAAAGCTTATAAAGAAGAATACCACCTGGAAATATTATAGAATATCCAAAGTACTGTAGTAATAACCATAGGAATAGTAATAATATATAAGATAAATAAATATTGTAAAAAATATATAAGAAAACATAATATCAGAGAAATAGTTAATGAATACATTTTTTTATTAAGCAAAAACATTTTTAAAATCATGAACAAATTAACAGTATGCAAATACCAAGGCTGTTATGGTATTTTGTTTAATAAACATTGTACAGCATGTACAAACAAAATTATTGACATAGGGTAAATCATATATTTTTCAATCGAAAAGAATAATTGGCATCAACAATGTTTTATATGCAGCAAATGTAAGATCAAACTAAGTAGATTTAATTTTGTAGAAAATAATTCACTGTTATTTTGTAGATATTGTTATTAATACATAAAAACATTGTAAAATAATCACAAATTAAAATGTTTAATGACACTGTGCGACAGCCATCGGGATGGGAAAAGTAATATCGGTCAAAAAATGTTATATGTGTCCCGGCGTTTCGCTGGGTCTCATCTAGGAATCGAGATATATCGATTTGAAGTTAGTAAGTATCGTATAGGGGACTTTGTCACGTTTTAGGCTCTTTTGTTTGACATAACTCGAGAACCACTAGTCCGATTTTGCTCAAACAAATTTAAAAAAATTAAGAATTACAATTTCTTTAATATTTTCATATAACGTTTCGCTACATAAGCAACAGTTTGTACCAATGATTTGGACTGATCCAGGAGAGCACAATTCCGACAACTGTTATGCTTGTGCAAACAAAATAAGTCAAGTAAATCGTAAGGGCCTTAAACAAAGAGTTTACATCTCTGTTAAAAGTGCACAAAGACCTCTTCCGAATTCGGATGAAAAACCAATTCCACCGCAAGAAGGCAATACTGCCGGCATGACTTTCATGTGTATAATCATAATTTATTTCCAATTTAATTTTCTTTTATAACAATTTGTTACAATTTTTCTTATTCTAAGACACACCCATTTTCCAGTCACATTTCCAACATATTTAATTAGACCAATCATTAATTGATGTAACCAAATATGCAGACTTGCATTTTGTGTCTTCCGCAAAAATGCAATACTAAATATTTGGTCACATGCAATGACCCACATGTGCAAGTTGTAATAAGATCGGCTCTTTGATAATACTAGAAGTGGCTGCTTGCGCTTAGCCAACATGCGTGATTCATTAATAATCACTATTTCTTTTATTGTTTACGTTCATGCCATTTTATTGTTTTAACTTAAATTGCACTACTCAGCTTGATCATATTGCACTCACATGTGCTCAGTGTTTTAAGGTTTGTTTACGTTGATGACCTTGCTTGTGACTAGGTTGTCTGTTTGTTATTATTATTTGTTTGTTTTTATTTGCTTTTGGGTTGTACACACAACATAAGTTTATGCGTTCATCGATTTTTATGACCTATATATCTATGCAATAAACTGATATTTTTAATTTTACGTGTTAATAATAAATAATATATAATAAATATTATCCAAATTCATTGAAACATATAATCATTATTCTTGTCAAAATGAGATACCTTCACTTAATCTGTATATGAGTTGTTCAGAGCACAAGTGGCGTAAGTCCATTTTTTAGGGAAATTGAGTTAAGTACGTAGAAGTGAAGAGAAAAATGTAACCTATTTATGATTACGGGCCAGAAACTCCTAGCTTACGTAATCTCTGAATAAATTGCAATACTTTGTTATTGCTCTGACAAATACCATTATTTTTTCAGAGCACAAGTGGCGTAAGTCCATTTTTGGTAGTTTTGAGAAAATCGAACATTTAGAAAAATTCTTAAGATAAATTCCAAGTATGAAGAACTCAGTTTTGCTTATAAGCTACGTCAAGAGCATAAATGAAGCTATCCACATCGTAAAATATAAATTAAATTATACACAAAAATGATGCAGAATATTGCATATTAGTAAAAACATTTGTAATTGCGCCACTGAAAATTATTTTAAATTTCTCGTTTCCGCTGAAGGAATCTAAAAGGAGATTTTTCAAGAATTTTTTGATGAGGAATAACAGCATTTTTGCCTAGAAGTTGAAAAAATGTACCCTTAGCGATTATCTTCATTATTAAGGGAGATATAAAATGAATGGACTTACGCCACTTGTCCTCTGAAAATTTTTTAAAATTCCTCCCTTCCGCTGTAAAAATGTAATGGACAATATTTTTAAGAATTTTTTGATGAGGAATGACATAATTTTTACAGAGAAATTGGACAAAACTACCCATTAGCGATTATCTTCATTATTAAGGGAGATATAAAATGAATGGACTTACGCCACTTGTCCTCTGAAAATTTTTTAAAATTCCTCCCTTCCGCTGTAAAAATGTAATGGACAATATTTTTAAGAATTTTTTGATGAGGAATGACATAATTTTTACAGAGAAATTGGACAAAACTACCCATTAGCGATTATCTTCATTATTAAGGGAGATATAAAATGAATGGACTTACGCCACTTGTCCTCTAAAAATTTTTTAAAATTTCTCCTTTCCGCTGTAAAAATGTAATGGACAATATTTTTAAGAATTTTTTGATGAGGAATTACAGCATTTTTACATTGAAGTTGGACAAAACTACCCATTAGCGATTATCTTCATTATTAAGGGAGATATAAAATGAATGAACTTACGCCACTTGTCCTCTGAAAATTTTTTAAAATTTCTCCTTTCCGCTGTAAAAATGTAATGGACAATATTTTTAAGAATTTTTTTGATTTGGAATGGCAGCATTTTTACCTACAAGTCGGACAAAACCACCCCTTAGCGATTATCTCCATTATAAGGGAGATATAAAATTAATGGACTTACGCCACTTGTCCTCTGAAAATTTTTTAAAATTCCTCCTTTGCGCTGTAAAAGTGTAATGGAAAATATTTTTAAGAATTTTTTGACGAGGAATGACAGCATTTTTACATAGAAGTGGGACAAAACCATCCCTTAGCGATTGTTTTCATTATAAAGGGAGTTTTGATACATACCTTTTCGAAAATTTACCATTGCTCCAAATAACGACACCGATAAAAAAAAGATAACGATAACGATGATAACTTATATTTGCAAAGAGTTTTTATTATATTTAAACTATCAAACAACTAGAATTTGTATTTAAAATCAAGTATGATTTAAACTATCAAACATTTAGAATTTGTATTTAAGTCATATAAAGTCAACATAATAAATATAGAGGTCATTTAGAAAAAACTTTAATTTTTGAATATATTAATAAATACTACATATTATTACATCCCTACTAAATAGAAACAACGGTGTTTAATTTCAACTGTGAAACTTTTATATGAATAAATTCATTCTGGCCTCCTCAATTATTCAAAAAAATCACAAACGGATGCTAAAATCGCACTTCTGAAACTAATATTAGCCAATCCTTACCAAAAAATTCTTAAAAATATTGTCCATTACATTTTTACAGCGGAAAGGAGAAATTTTTAAAAATTTTCAGAGGACAAGTGGCGTAAGTCCATTCATTTTATATCTCCCTTAATAATGGAGATAACCGCGAAGGGGTGGTTTTGTCCAACTTGTAGGTAAAAATGCTGCCATTCCAAATCAAAAAAATTCTTAAAAATATTGTCCATTACATTTTTACAGCGGAAGGGAGAAATTTTTAAAAATTTTCAGAGGACAAGTGGCGTAAGTCCATTCATTTTATATCTCCCTTAATAATGAAGATAATCGCTAATGGGTAGTTTTGTCCAACTTCTATGTAAAAATGCTGTAATTCCTCATCAAAAAATTCTTAAAAATATTGTCCATTACATTTTTACAGCGGAAAGAAGAAATTTTAAAAAATTTTCAGAGGACAAGTGGCGTAAGTCCATTCATTTTATATCTCCCTTAATAATGGAGATAATCGCTAAGGGGTGGTTTTGTCCGACTTGTAGGTAAAAATGTTGTTCTTCCTCATCAAAAAATTTTTAAAATATTGTCCATTACATTTTTACAGCGGAAAGGAGAAATTTTAAAAAAATTTTAGAGGACAAGTGGCGTAAGTCCATTCATTTTATATCTCCCTTAATAATGAAGATAATCGCTAATGGGTAGTTTTGTCCAACTTCTATGTAAAAATGCTGTAATTCCTCATCAAAAAATTCTTAAAAATATTGTCCATTACATTTTTACAGCGGAAAGGATGAATTTTAAAAAATTTTCAGAGGACAAGTGGCGTAAGTTCATTCATTTTATATCTCCCTTAATAATGGAGATAATCGCAAAGGGGTGGTTTTGTCCGACTTGTAGGTAAAAATGCTGTATTTCCTCATCAAAAATTCTTAAAAATGTTGTCCATTACATTTTTACAGTGGAAAGGAGAAATTTTAAAAAATTTTCAGAGGACAAGTGGCGTAAGTCCATTCATTTTATATATCCCTTAATAATGAAGATAATCGCTAAGGGGTGGTTTTGTCCAACTTGTAGGTAAAAATGCTGCCATTCCAAATCAAAAAAATTCTTAAAAATATTGTCCATTACATTTTTACAGCGGAAAGGAGAAATTTTTAAAAATTTTCAGAGGACAAGTGGCGTAAGTCCATTAATTTTATATCTCCCTTAATAATGAAGATAGTCGCTAATGGGTAGTTTTGTCCAACTTCTATGTAAAAATGCTGTAATTCCTCATCAAAAAATTCTAAAAAATATTGTCCGTTACATTTTTACAGCGGAAAGGAGAAATTTTAAAAAATTTTCAGAGGACAAGTGGCGTAAGTCCATTCATTTTATATCTCCCTTAATAATGGAGATAATCGCTAAGGGGTGGTTTTGTCCAACTTCTAGGTAAAAATGCGGCGATTCCTTATCAAAAAATTCTTGAAAAATATCTTCTTTTAGATTTCTACAGCGGAAACTAGAAATTTAAAAAAATTTTCAGTGGCGCAAGTCCACATGTTTCTACTAATATGCAATATTCTGCATCATTTTTGTGTTCTATTTAATTTATTTTTTATGATATGGAAAGCTTCATTTATGCTCTTGACGTAACTTATAAGCAAAACTGAGTTCTTTATACTTGGAATTCATTATAAGAATTTTTCTAAATGTTCAATTTTCTCAAAACTACCAAAAATAGACTTACGCCACTTGTGCTCTGAACAGCTCATATATAAAATAGGATGTGTGTATGTATGTAACGTATGGACTCCAAAACGGCTGGGCCGATTTTGATGAAATTTTCAGGTAATGTTCATCTTGGTACGGTGGGTAACATAGGCTATATTTGGACCCGATAGGTGGCGCTGGGGTGGACTTATATCGAAAACTTGAATTTATGGACCAATTTAACTTAAATTCAGAATGTATGTTTGTTTGATCATAAGAAAATAATTTGTGTATAAATGGACACGGTAGGTGGCGCTGGGGTGGACTTATTTCGAAAATTCGATGGCGTGAAAAATATATAAATACTTTTAATTTTATTTTATAACGAGGGGAGTAGCGAAGCACACCGGATTCAGCTAGTTGTGAATAAAAGCGAAACGCGTCCATCGATTTTCATGATGTATGTCTAATTTTGTTTAAAGGTTATGTGACTTTGCGTAAAAGTAATAAGACTTGACAGTTTTTTCTGTTTTGGATTTTTTATGAATTTAAAAAAAATTTTATTTTTTAGCCAAAAAATATTTTTTCTTCATACATTTATTTATAACTGCGAAACTGTTGCTTATGTAGAAAAACGTTATACGAAAATATTAAAGAAATTATAATTCCTAATTTTTTTTAAATTTGTTTGAGAAACATCGGACTAGTGGTTCTCGAGATATGTCAAACAAAAGAGCCTAAAACGTGACAAAGTCCCCTATACGATACTTACTAACTTCAAATCGATATATCTCGATTCCTAGATGAGACCCAGCGAAACGTCGGGACACGTATAACTTATTTTTTACCGATATAACTTTCCCCGGTAGTTTGAACCCTTCCCGATCATTGACCTACCATTTGTCGCACAGTGTTATTGGAAGAACTAAAAGAAATTTTTAATGAAGTACTAAAAATAAAACAGAATTAAAAAAATCGTCAAATAAAAAGTACAAAACAAAAACAATCAGGTTAAAGAATAAATATTTAGATAGCTATAAATTACATTTCAGTAAAGCAGCTGAATCCTTAAAGAAATGAGAGGCATTTGAATTGAACGATCAATTACAAAAGTTACTAAAAGAAAAAAATCATTTGTTAAATCACATACTAGATAACGACAAGAAATTAAAAATGACGGAACTAAATATAGAACTGATTTTGTAAAGCATTCCTATTTTCAGCGAAAATTACAAAGAATTGAACGCATTCTTAAGTCTCGTAGAACTAATAGACGGCACTTACACTGCTACAGAAAACGAGAAAAAATTAATAAACATTGTAATTAATGTAAGACTAACCAATAATGTAAAAACGACATAAAGATATACAGCAGATATAAACACACTTGAAAAACTTAAACTAGCTCTCACAAATTCATTTGAAAGCAACTTAACAACTACACAAATACATACACAACTATCAGTTTCAAATTTTAAAGACAGACTACTAAATCTAACATCTGAATTAAATAATTTACATTACAAATCAATGAATTACCTACCGAAAGTAACAGTCAACAAAGGGATCTAATTATGAAAATAAATAAATCATATGCTTTCACAATTTTTAAAAATGAGCTGAATGATGACTTAAACAACACAATTTTTGCAGCTCAACCAAAAAAATTAAGTGACGCAATAAATTTAGCTTCAGCACTAGAAAAGAATGTAAGCACAAATAATCAATTAATGTATTTTAGAACAAACAACAGACAACACAATAACAAATTTTAACAACTCATACAGGGGACAACGACACAATGTATCAAATAACTACAACAACATACCACAACATAATCGAAACTACAGTAGCTACAACACGAGAACACAATATAACAGAAATAATAACAACAACAACAACGCTCGACAACAAAATAACAGAAACGGCAATACACATTTCGTGCATTTGCAGCTTATTCAAATAGTCAGAATAATCATAATTTCAACAACAATAGCAGAAATAATAATTTCCAAAATAACAACAATAACAACAGAAGAACATCAAACTACAGAAACCAAAACAACAACAACAGAATGTACGTCATGAACAACAACATTCAAGGAAATTGAATGCTTGAAGATCGATACGGAGGATCTTCCGGGACAGCAAAATTAAAGATTTATAATATATCGGATAAAAACACAAATTATATTATAGCAAAATGTAAAAATTCTAAGCAAAACCTTAAATTTTTAATTGACACAGGAGCAGACCTTTCGTTCCGTAAACTCGAAAATATAGCGCAATACACAATCATTAATATAGACATTAAATGTAAACTAACAGGAATAACAAAAGAAGAAACTTTAACCCTAGGATCTGTACAATTTAAATAAGATTTTTCAATGTGACGTAGTAGAACATTTTTTCCATGCGGTCGAAGAAGATTTCCCAATTTACAGAGACGGAATCATAGGACGAGACTTTTTAACTAAATATATGTGTAAAATTGACTATGAAACACAAACACTAACGATAATATTAGGCAACACTGACGTAGTAACACCTTTATACATCAACAAAAGTGCATTCAATATAATTCGAATACCACCTAGAACAGAAATTATAACTCCAATAAACTTCAATTTAGATCAGGATAGTGTAATATTAAATGAAGAAATTCAGACAGGAGTATTCATAGCAAACTCTATAGTTCCATCAAATGGTATATAGCATTTAAAAATACTAAACACAACAGAAACAGAAAAAATAATAAATAAACTAAAACCAAAGTTGATACCACGATCGAATTATTTCTTACAAGACACATGTAAAGATTAAACTAGATTCCAAAAAGAAAGAATTAGACGTAGGGACAAAACATCTACTTATACAAAAACATCTATTTAGGACATTTAATTACACAAAACGGTATTAAAACTGATCCAGCAAAGTATCAACCAATAACTCACACTATTACCTGGATTGGTGTGCCAGAGTAAATCTCTTTTCCACACTCTCTTTTCTTGCCTGCGTTGGCCTAAGTGCATATCCAACTAATTGGGATTTTGATTTGGCGGACATGAGATTTATCTCATTTCCACTTAGGTCCTTGGGTTGGTCAATAGCCGCAAACCAGTTAAAATGGGTATGGTGTTTTGGATTGTTTTTGAAATCAGGATTGTTTTTCGAGTACCTTAAATTGATAATCACTTTAATTTAATTCGATGTTGCTTATTTATATGGAATAAAATATACTTATATAAGCGTTTGATATATATTAAAATTTTAAATTCCGTTGAAAAGCGAATTAATGTGCTTAGTGGAAAATCCTAATTGCCAATAGGGGGTATGTTTTAGTACGTAGGTGCATTCTGTCTGTCCCGGCTGATCCGGGCAGGATCTAGAATGTAAATCGTGCATGCGTATAGGTCGGGTCTAAACGTATCATTGGAAGATTCATACCACCGGGCGAATCCAAAAAAAAAACCCTACACTATTCCCTAATAGGGATGCAAACGAAGTACGTAGATATGTTGCTTTTTGCAATTACTATAGAAGATTTATACAAAACTTTGCTGAAATTGCACAATGTTTAAACGCATCACTAAAGAAAAACCAAACTTTTATTTGGACTGAACAATGCCAGACAGCTTTTGAACTCTTGAAACAAAAATTAATAGAGCCACCTATATTACGATATCCCGACTTTTCAAAACCTTTTATTCTCACGACTGATGCCTCAAATTTTGCGTTAGGAGCAGTACTATCACAAGGTGAAATAGATATAGGCGAATAGGATATATTTCTATATCCTACACAAGCAAAACTTTACAAAAACACGACATTACTAGACCAATAATAGAAAAGGAACTTATACCTATACCTATTTCGCCTTGTGATAGTACTGCTCCTAACGCAAAATTTGAGACATCAGTCGTGAGAATAAAAGGTTTTGAAAAGTCGGGATATTGTAATATAGGTGGTTCTATTAATTTTTGTTTTAAGAGTTCAAAAGCTGTCTGGCATTGTTCAGTCCAAATTAAAGTTTGGTTTTTTTTTTAGTAATGCGTTTAAACATTGTGCAATTTCAGCAAAGTTTTGTATAAATCTTTCACGCGTCATTTGAATAGAAACAGTGCTTTTGACAAAGATCAGAGCTTATATCTCTGCTTGAAGCTTTTATAAAAGCTTTTTTCTTGTTTTTGTAAATAAGATCATTAAATTTTTAAGAAATGTGTGAAAAGAGAAGTATGCAACTTTTACCGTTTCTATTTTATTCGTTCTTCTTTATAAACAATAGAAAAAAATATGGTTTTATTGTTGCGTCACTTGAATAGAAACATTAGATCTAGACTTAGCAGATAATCTAGATTAAGCAGTTAATCAGGTGCGTATAAAAAAAAATAAAAAGATTTTCCTTAAATTAATATAGGTTGTTTTTTAAATTCTGACTATACAGATTGGATATGGGCCGAGCAAATGCGTTAACTGTCGTCGAGAAGGAAAAAATTAAGGCATACACGGAGCAGGGCCTTTCCGCGCGTGCCATTGCCACAAAAATTGGCAGAAGTCCTAAAGTTGTTTGCAGCTTTTTGCAGAACCCAAATACTTATGGGAAAAATATGGTAGGGAGACAAAAAAGGGCTACAACAGGAGCGGATAGAAGACTCAAAGTGAGGTTGGCATCCAATTACAGTGACTCTGTAGCTAAAATTAGGGCAAAAAGTGGTGTTAGTGCCAGTGTTTCGACTGTGAGGAGATTTCTCAATGGAGCCAAACAGCTAAAGCTTAAAAGACTGCAAAAAAAAACCACCACTTAACCGGCAACGGAAAGAAGCACGCTTAAATTTTTCCTGGGCTCACATGTCTTGGAAGAACGAGTGGATTAATTTTGTTGCTTTCTTGGACGAGAAAAAATTTAATTTTGATGGGCCTGACGGCTTTAACTTTTATTTCCACGACTTACGGAAGGACGAACGTTTTTAGCCCGTCACCACAGCCGCGAAGGAGGTGTAATGGTCTGGGGTGCTGTGTCGTATTATGGTGTTATTGATCTCGGCTTTCAGACAGCCAAAATGACCGCGATTTGCTACAAGCAAATATTAGAAACAGCATTTCCAAAATTTTCGGCACTTTTCGGACCAATTCCGTGGACTTTCCAACAAGATAATGCACCGATTCACACCGCAAGGATTGTCAAAATTTGGATAATTGAGCAAAATGTTAATTTGATGGAATGGCCACCGTACTCTCCGGATCTCTATATAATGGAAAATGTGTAGGGATGGTTATCCCGCAAGGTTTACGAGTCAGGTCGGCAATATGAAGATCGAGAGTCACTCATTGTTGCAATTAAAGCAGCATGGACTGACATTTCTCTAAATTTGTTAAAAAATCTGTACGATAGTATGCCTAATAGAATTTATGAAGTCATTTTGAACAAAGGAGGCAGTACGCATTATTAAATAATATAAAAAATAAAAAATAAATGTTTTTTCTACCTAAATACACTGTTTTCTTTTTATTTTAACAGCTGTTTCTATTCAAGTGACGCAACAATAAAACCACATTTTTTCTATTGTTTATAAAGAAGAACGAATAAAACAGAAACGTAAAAGTTTCATTCTTCTCTTTCCACACAGTTCTTACAAATTTAATGGTCTTATTTACAAAAACAAGAAAAAAGCTTTTCTAAAAGCTTCAAGCAGAGAAATAAGCTCTGATCTTTGTCAGAAGCACTGTTTCTATTCAAGTGACGCGCAAAAGTATAGACTCGACCTATACGCATGCACGATTTTCATTCTAGATCCTGCTCGGGACAGATAGAATGCACCTACGTACTAAAACATACCCCCTATTGGCAATTAGGATTTTCCACTAAGCACATTAATTCGCTTTTCAGCGGAATTTAAAAATTTAATATATATCAAACGCTTATATAAGTATATTTAATTCCATATAAATAAGCAACATCGATTTAACTTAAAGTGATTATCAATTTAAGGTACTCGAAAAACAATCCTGATTTAAAAAACAATCCAAAACACCATACCCATTTTAACTGGTTTGCGGCTATTGCCCAACCCAAGGACCTACGTGGAAATGAGATAAATCTCATATCCGCCAAATCAAAATCCCAATTAGTTGGATATGCACTTAGGCCAACGCAGGCATAAACTTGTGTGGAAAAGAGATTTACTCTGGCACACCAATCCAGGTAATAGTGTGAGTTATTGGTTGATACTTTGCTGGATCAGTTTTAATACCGTTTTGTGTAATTAAATGTCCTAAATAGATGTTTCTTTTTGGAATCTAGTTTCATCTTTACATGTGTCTTGTAAGAAATAATTCGATCGTGGTATCAACTTTGGTTTTAGTTTATTTATTATTTTTTCTGTTTCTGTTGTGTTTAGTATTTTCAAATGCCATATACCATTTGATGGAACTATAGAGTTTGCTATCCTGTCTGAATTTCTTCATTTAATATTACACTATCCTGACCTAAATTGAAGTTTATTGAATTATAATTTCTGTTCTAGGTGGTATTCGAATTATATTGAATGCACTTTTGTTGATGTATAAAGGTGTTACTACGTCAGTGTTGCCTAATATTATCGTTAGTGTTTGTGTTTCATAGTCAATTTTACACATATATTTAGTTAAAAAGTCTCGTCCTATGATTCCGTCTCTGTAAATTGGGAAATCTTCTTCGACCGCATGGACAAATGTTCTACTACGTCACATTGAAAAATCTTATTTTAATTGTACAGATCCTAGGGTTAAAGTTTCTTCTTTTGTTATTCCTGTTAGTTTACATTTATTGTCTATATTAATGATTGTGTATTGCGCTATATTTTCGAGTTTACAGAACGAAAGGTCTGCTCCTGTGTCAACTAAAAATTTAAGGTTTTGCTTAGAATTTTTACATTTTGCTATAATATAATTTGTGTTTTTATCCGATATATTATAAATCTTTAATTTTGCTGTCCCGGAAGATCCTCCGTATCGATCTTCAAGCATTCAATTTCCTTGAATGTTGTTGTTCATGACGTACATTCTATTGTTGTTGTTTTGGTTTCTGTAGTTTGATGTTCTTCTGTTGTTATTGTTGTTATTTTGGAAATTATTATTTCTGCTATTGTTGTTGAAATTATGATTATTCTGGCTATTTGAATAAGCTGCAAATGCACGAGCTTGAAGAAGCTGAAAATGCACGAAATGTGTATTGCCGTTTCTGTTATTTTGTTGTCGAGCGTTGTTGTTGTTGTTGTTGTTGTTATTATTTCTGTTATATTGTGTTCTCGTGTTGTAGCTACTGTAGTTTCGATTATGTTGTGGTATGTTGTTGTAGTTATTTGATACATTGTGTCGTTGTCCCCTGTATGAGTTGTTAAAATTTGTTATTGTGTTGTCTGTTGTTTGTTCTAAAATACATTAATTGATTATTTGTGCTTACATTCTTTTCTAGTGCTGAAGCTAAATTTATTGCGTCACTTAATTTTTTTGGTTGAGCTGCAAAAATTGTGTTGTTTAAGTCATCATTCAGCTCATTTTTAAAAATTGTGAAAGCATATGATTTATTTATTTTCATAATTAGATCCCTTTGTTGACTGTTACTTTCGGTAGGTAATTCATTGATTTGTAATGTAAATTATTTAATTCAGATGTTAGATTTAGTAGTCTGTCTTTAAAATTTGAAACTGTACCGTTTCATTGGGTCAGTGTGGATAGTTGTATATGTATTTGTGTAGTTGTTAAGTTGCTTTCAAATGAATTTGTGAGAGCTAGTTTAAGTTTTTCAAGTGTGTTTATATCTGCTGTATATCTTTATGTCGTTTTTACATTATTGGTTAGTCTTACATTAATTACAATGTTTATTTATTTTTTCTTGTTTTCTGTAGTAGTGTAAGTGCTGTCTATTAGTTCTACTAGACTTAAGACCATTCTTTGTAATTTCCGCTGAAAATCGTAATGGTTTTCAAAATCAGTTCTATATATAGTTCCGTCATTGTTAATTTGTTGTTTTATACTCTGTGATATAACAAAAGATATTTAGCTTCTATAAGTAATTTTTGGAATTGGTGATTCAATTCATATGCATCTAGTTTGTTTAAGGATTCGGCAGTTTTACTGAAGTGTAATTTATATTGATCCAAATATGTTATTTTTAAATCGATTGTTTCTTTTTTATATTTTCTATTGGAAAATGTCTTTATATTTTGTTTTATTCTTTATACTTCATTCAAGATTTATATAAGTTCTTCCATCAATAGTTACATTTTTATTTCATATTTATTTACAATTTATTTCCTTTAATAGTTACAATATATTTATATTATAATGGCAATTTCCACAAAATAACTTTGAATTATCTTCTATAAAATCAAATCTACTTGATTTAACTTTACAAATAAAAAAAAATAAACTGGCCATTTCAGCCCTTGGAAGGACTTTGACCTAGCTTCTATTGATCAATTTTGTTGTGCGTGTTATTAAATGTTTGATGACAAATGACCGAGAACTGGACCTACGTGTTTTAAGCCGACACCGAACGGCTTATATTATCAAGAAGCTTTACATGGCAATTTTTACTCTCTGAGGTTTGCCATTGTCTGCAGAGAGGTGACGACCGAACAGAAAAATTAATTCAATTAAAAAAACTTTCTGTCGGAGCTGGAATTGAACCCGGGCTACCGCAGTTCTTTAGCTTAGGGGCCACGCACTCTACCCACTAGGCTACGGCCGCCACGCAACTTTACAAATGCTGCATCTAAAACATTGTTGATGCTAATTGATTTTCTTGATTTAAAAATATATAATTTTCCCTATACCAATAATTTTTTTTTGTACAAGCTGTACAATGTTTATTAAACAAAATAAAATAACAGCCTTGGTATTTGCATACTGTTTATATGTTCATGATTTAAAATTTTCTTATCTTTTCTTATCTTAGAAATTAGAAAAATTTTGTTTATTATATTGTTTTTTTCTTTTTTTTTCATATGTGTTTACAAATTCATGTTTTAATAATTATTACTACTATTTGAATTTATCTTGAATTTATCTGGCTTATATATTTCCTGTTCTAATTTATGTTTTTCTAGTAATATATGTTTTGTTTTTGAATCTGTCGTGAGTCTGATGATTCGGTGTAGTTCTGCGACTCGTTTCTTGGCTTTCACCGTTTTTCCTGCTCTTTGTCGTCGTATCTTTATATGTCCTTCTTTCAGTTGCTGGTTTTGTTGTGCTTCTTTATGTTTTATTTGCCTCGCCTGGTATTATTTAATGGTTAGTTTTCTTGTATAAGCGTTTTTTAAAGATATTGGTGTATACTTTGGTATATCCTTAGCTACGTTTTCAGGTTGATATTTTTCTGTATTGTTGGACTATGGGTTATACTCTTTTTTATTTGGTGTTAATAATGTTTCCCACTTCTTAAAAATGTGGTCTAGTTCTTCTTGCGTTGTCATTTGAAGAGTATTGTAGTTTAGTAAAAATGAAAAATGCATGTTCTTACTTCTGCGTCAAAACAATCTCAAGAAAGTTGGCAGGATCGCCATGTAGAATTCTTATCTAGGGAATCTTATCTTTGATTTAAAGAAACTTTTTGATGCCTAATTGAAAAGTTACTTTGGCGGTTTTAGAGCGCACCAACGCTCAAGATAATATGGCTAGAGAGCCGCGCTTATCTTTCAGCTAAAGAGCCGAGTTTGAGACTTTCATTAAAAACAACAAGAGCTGATTAGCTCAAAATTAGTCTTAGTTAAAATCTAAATTTTATTTTCAAAAGTACTGGCTTATAAAATATTTTTACAAGTATATTTCTTACAATAATTTTACCACTATTTCCAAGACTCCTCCTTTAATTCCAATATTTTTTAGATTTACATTGAAAAATCAATGATTGACCAATCATTTTCAGTTTATTAATCTTTTCAAATTCTCCCCACTAATTAATATTTTAAACATCATTTACTGGTTCGTTCGAATTCTTAGCCTTGACTTTAAAGTGTCATCGGCACTTGTTCAACTTTTCTCCTGTTGTTGTTGCTTTGTGCGTTTCTGTACAATACACTTGTAACACGACTCCCACTTTCGCTGTCGCATTTCTGCTTGTGCGGTATCTAGCGGCACAAGCTTAAAGGGGTGGTTAATGCACTTCCTAAAAATTCGATCTGCAATTAGTTGAATTTACTTTGAGGTGTTTTTTTATTAAGTTAAATTTGGAAATTTTGTCAACATTTTGTTGATATGTTTATTGTTGTCATATGTTAGACAATTAAAGTGAAGATCTTTTTGGTGGTTGTTTGTCTTTTAATGTGTGTACGTATGTAAGTACACTACAATTGTAATCTCATTTTTTTTAAAAGATTATTGCAATCGTAATCATGTGGTAATCGTGGTGTTTATCGCCCAGCTCTGAACAATACTTCTTGAACCATGAGTGTTGATCGTATTGAATAGTTTGCATATTTTGTTGATAGTTGGGATTTTTTGTTTTTTTATTGAAAAATTTGTGTTTTCTTTCATGGGCTGTTTTTGGGATAAACTATTTTTTCAAAGTCGGTTAGTTAATTACACATTTCTTTGTTCATAAAAAATATCGTTTTCCGGGCAAACAATTTTAAACAAAAATTTTCCATAGCACTGTTTTTAACAATGTTTGCTCTGATCATTTTTGCTCTGATCATTACAAAAGACTTTTTGAACAAAAAATAACAATACAAATATCATTTCAACTTTTTATTTGTACGAAGGAGGCATTATCTTTCTAAACTAATGAATGTGGTTGATTTTGTTTTAGATACCTCAAGATAATAATAAAATGTTAACTAAATTAAAGAAGATTTTAAAAAAGGATGAACAATGTTTTCAATCAGTTGTACCGATATTTAAGAAGTCATTAATTTTCGGTAATAACATAGCTATAAGCGATTCGGATGGAGAATTCACTTACCGTCAACTTTACGCAGCTTCACAAAAACTTTCCATTCAACTATCGAATATTTGCGGTAAGTACATTTTTTATTTCACATTTATCTATGGAAGACCATTACAAAAAAATTTTTATTCTTTTCTCTGATAAGCATTACCCCTATCTTGTGTCTTTTGTTAAAATGAACTTAATAACCAAAAATAAGGCACGTAGTTCAAATTTTGACCCCCGCGTATATCAATAATACATTCAAATATAACGCAATAAACAGATTCTTGCAAGCCGTTTTAATATTTTAAATTTAAAATACTTTAGATTTGATTTCGATAATTTTATATTAGTACGCCATTTTTTGTAGGCAATTTATACTAAATTGTGGGCGGAAAAAGGGGGCTAACTTTTTTCTTCCTAATCCATTTCGTACTCAAAAAAAATCGGCTGGCAAAATTTCCCATTGATTGAGTGGAAGTCCATTTTTAGTACAGTTTCCGACGGAAACCATACAAACTAAATTACCAAATTTTATTTTTATGCGACCCAAACCGACAGAAACATTTAATTTTTATTGATTTGGGGGCGGTAAAAAGGGGTGTGGCAATTTTTCCATAAAGTATCTCGTACTCGGAAACAATATACTGCCAAAATTGAAGCTCAATCAGCCACTCTGTTCTTGAGTTGTGGAATTAGTAATACATTTCACAACTTTGTTTTATATATAGAATTATAAAAATAGCTCTATTATTAAAAAGGGTGTACGCGGGGGTCAAAACACGACCAAATTACATAAAAAATTGCATGGGTTCTTCCCTTTATACTTAAAACAACATAGGAGGATGCTCCACGAAAATATAATTAATAAATTTTTTGCATGTGTTCATGATGGCCTAATCTATAAGAGTGTTTCTTAAAAGTTGAAGTTGTTTTTTATCGCTTACCCTCTTCATTTTTTTATATGATGTTAAATAAAGGTATATAAAATTTCGTGTATTAACACTCAGAAAATAGAACATACTTCAATCAAGGAACCGTTGAACTTGATCGAAGAAGGCACAATTTTCTTAACTTTGAGTAAGTTCTTCCCTGTTGGAGTGAAATTTTCCTTCTATTTAATATAAGCGTCCAAATTTTAAGTATAAACCAAAATTGCATATCCTTTAAAATAGCTAATTTTTTACTTAATATAAGTAAAAAAAAAATAGTTGTCTATTTCTACCTTCTAGTAAAACGCCATGTTTTCTCTATCTCTCACACGTGTGAGCTACGTTCTAAATAAAAGTATTGGCATGCAAATTTTATTTGGAATTTCTTATAAATTATAACAACTAAATTCATGAACAGTTGCTCTTAGTGATTTTTTGTCCTTATTATAATATAAATGCTTAAAATTAAAAAAAAAACACAAATACTGTCGTACTCTATAATTATTTTTTAAGAGGTATATTACATTAAAGAAGACAAGGACGATCAAGGAAATTTTCTACGAGCGCCTTGAAAATGCTTACGAGCGCTACCCCCGTCACGACGTAAAAAGCGTGCTTGGTGACTTCAACGCTAAGGTGGGCAAGGAATATATTTTTGGTCCAACAGTCGGAAAGTTCAGCCTCCACGACAACACCTCCGATAACGAAATGAGGCTGATTGACTTCGCCGCAGCACGAAACATGGTCGTAAGTAGCTCTAGAGTCAAGCATCTCAATATTCATAAAGCCACCTGGATGTCCCCTGATCAAAAAACCAAACATCAAATTGATCACGTTTTGATCGACGGAGGGCACTCTTCCAGTGTATTGGATGTACGCACGATCCGTGGTGCAAACATTGACTCGGATCACTTTCTTGTTGCAGCCAAGATCCGTACACGTCTGTGCGCAGCTAAGAATACACGCAACCCTACACAGAGAAAGCTAGACGTCGACAAGCTGCAATCGAAACAGACAGCCGATGCTTTCGCCTCTCGATTCTCACTCCTGCTTCAAAGCACTCCTCCAATCGATAATATATACGCGCAGTGGACACACATTTCTAACTCCATGCGTGAAGCTGCTGAAGAGGTGATTGGCTACCAACGCCCTCTGTGAAACCAGTGGTACGACCAGGAGTGTCGCGACGCCACTGCAGAAAAAGACGACGCCTACAAAGCCACCCTGCAGTCGGTTGTAACGCATGCTGCTAAGGAGCGATACAAAGAAAGGAGGAGGGAAGAGAGACGTATTTTCAGGCGGAAAAACAGAGAGGCAGAAAAGCGCGAGCAAGAGAATATTGAGATGTATG
Organism: Dichetophora obliterata; assembly: GCA_963920525.1. Taxonomy (NCBI): domain Eukaryota; kingdom Metazoa; phylum Arthropoda; class Insecta; order Diptera; family Sciomyzidae; genus Dichetophora; species Dichetophora obliterata. Next base: position 155,562,143 of record OY986437.1, on the reverse strand, counting down.
GTGATAGGAATGAGGCCCGGAAATTTTTCGAAAAAAAAGACGCCTTCCCGATGGTTTTAAAACCGGGGCCTCTTCCTGCAAGGATGAAAACGGGAATCTAGTGACAGATGTCCAGAGTACACTGACGTTATGAAGGGAACACTTCTCTAAGCTTCTAAATGACGACGCTGACAACAATCTCGCCAATAGAGATGATATTCCGGAAGCCCCAATTTCGGATGACAGCGTTGAGGTTCCGCTACCCGACTATGATGAAGTTCTGACAGCTATAGCTCGGCTTAAAAATAATTAAGCCGCGGAAGCTGATGGCTTACCTGCTGAGCTGTTTAAGAACGGAGGCGAAGCTCTACTTAAATGCATTCACGAGTTTCTATGCAGAATATGGTCGGAAGAATGCATTCCGAACGATTGGAATATCAGTGTGCTCTGCCCAATCCACAAGAAAGGCGATCCCACTATCTGTGCCAATTACCGTGGGATAAGCCTTCTTAATATCGCATATAAGGTCCTGTCGAGCGTTTTATGTGAAAGATTGTAGCCTATTGTAAACGAACTGATCCGACTTTATCAGTGTGGCTTCAGACCTGGAAAGTCCACCATCGATCAGATTTTCACGCTACGACAAATCTTGGAGAAGACTCAAGAAAAACAAGTCGACACCCACCATCTTTTTGTCGACTACAAAGCCGCCTTCGACAGCCCAATAAGGAAGCACCTGTACTCCACCATGTCTGAATTTGGTATTCCTGCAAAACTAATACGACTTTGCAGGATGACACTGAGCAACACCAGCAGTGCAGTTAAAATCGGGAAGGACCTCTCCCCACCATTTATTACCAAACGAGGTTTCAGACAAGGTGATTCCTTATCGTGCGACTTTTTCAACCTTATGATGGAAAAGATCATCCGAGCTGCTGATCTGAGACGGAGTGGCACAATATTCTACAAGAGTGTTATGCTGCTTGCGTATGCTGATGACATCGATACCATTGGCCATAATACGCGCGAAGTGAGTGCAGCATTTTCCAGATTAGAAAGAGAGTCGAGTCGAATGGGTCTGGCAGTGAATGCAGATAAGACGAAATACTTGGTGTCAACAAGCAAACAGTCCCAGCGTCTTGGAACCCACGTTACCGTTGACAATACCTCCTTCGAGGTTGTGAAGAACTTCGTTTATCTGGGATCCAGCATTAACTCAACCAGCGACATCAGCATTGAGATCACACGAAGAATAACTCTTGCCAACAGGTGTTACTTTGGGGTCAGTAGGCAATTGAGAAGCAGAGCCCTCTCTCGACGAACGAAAATCACGCTCTATAAATCGCTCATCATGCCCGTCCTACTTTACGCATCACAAACCTGGACGCTGAGCAGTTGAGATGAAAAGACTTTAGGAGCATTCGAGAGAAAGATTCTTCGTAAGATCTACGGACTAATCTGCGTCAATGGCGAGTACCGAATACGGTGGAATGATGAACTGTATGAGCTGTACGCTGACATCGACATAGTCAAGCGCATTAAAATCGAGCGGCTTCGCTGGCTTGGTCATGTTCAGCGCATGAAAGACGATGCTCCAGTGAAGAAAACATTCGATTCGGTACCCAGCGGCGGTCAACGCAGAAGAGGACGACCGCATCTTCGTTGGAAAGACCAAGTAGAGGACAACCTGACGAAGCTTGGAATTTCCAACTGGCGCCAGCAAGCGAAAGACAGAAATGGCTGGCGCAAATTCTTAGATGAGGCCAAGACCGACATACGGGTGTAGCGCCAACTAAGTAAGTAAGTATATTACATTAAAGAGCATTAACAATTAATTAAGTTATTTGAGCAAATAAAATTTTTTTTATAGGTTTTTAACGGCAGATATTCAATTCAGTTTCTTAAACCTCTTGTCACTGCTATTGGGAAAACGAGGCCGCGTCATTTTAAACTAAATGATTATGCAGTACTTGGATCTATATAACTTATTTTTCATGCAAAGGATAACAACATAAGGCCAGAGCTTTAATTTAACTTGTACAAGATGCCGCTAACAAACGCTTTGTAGGAGCCAAATGAAATGAGATCGATTTTATTTCAGCCCGGTTTGGTCTTATTTGATTAGATTGTAAAATCACAAGGAAGCCCATTCCTAGAAAGCGAAAAAGTAGATTAGAAAAATATTTTAATTGAATTTGAAGTGGAAGTTTTGAATTTTTAATAATTTTATTTCGTACGTACGCAAAAAAATACTTAATTCTTATTTCAAATTAAACGTTTTCGTTTAAAACATATTTTTTTAAGGTGAAAAGATTTAAAATTTACGTTTGGAAAAATTTAAGTATGGCAATACCGCACAGCATTAACTAGCGTTGAATTTACCGTTTTGTGCAAAAGACAGAAAAATGTGTAAAGAATCAAAAAGTTTGCTTCAGCGTCTTAATGGTAAAATGCAGATCATGGATTTACAGCGGATCACCTCAAATTATTTATAGGCACTCACTTGGATGTGATCATCCCGAAACACATGTTTGGGCAACGGGTGGAGTTTGAGAACAATTTTTTAAACTGGTAAAATAACGAGGTAAGCAGTAGTTATAAATTTACCTGCACCAGAGCTGTCGCAAAGCTACTATCGCTGCCACAAACATGCACCTCAACGGTATTGGCAGCTAGCCTGGACTCTAGACGCCCGCAACAAGAAAACGTCTACGCTGACAGCAGCCACCACCACTTTATTCAGCTACTGGTGTTTCAGAAGATACTCGAACATTGCTTGCAGCAGGATTGCTTAGTTCCCTGAATGTAAATTGGCGTAGCGTGGCGGTGTCAACTATCAAGAAGAAAACTTAACATTTGCCTAATTCACAAAACAGAGGATAAAAAAGTTTGTGGTTTTTTACGTCACGTTTCAATATAGATAATCGATCAACGCTACTCCACGTTAATCAATCCTTTATGTGTTTCAATAATTATTTCTTGCTTACTTCTATACTTTAGACGGGTATAATATAAAAAATTACACTGCGCAACGGACATTATCTTCAAAATCGTGTTGTTTTTCAAGTTTGGTATAAATTCTACAGATTTCAAAAAATAGTTGACTTTAACAAATCGTACTTATAGCACTTGTTATTGTTAAAACTGTGTGCAATCCGCCATGTGACTGTCGTATTTAAAAATTATGCAACCCTGTGATGTATGTAATATGGCGGCCGTAGATAGATCATAAAAATACGAGGTACAAAAAAAACACGTCCAAGGGCGTCTTTAATTTATGTGTGTTTGCATATTATCGTTTTGATGCAAAACAACAAAAAAGCAAAATACGCGTACGTAAATTGGCGTACAAATAACAAATCGTACAAACAGCAGAACAGCATATTCAAACTGTGAATAGCCTTTATATGTTTTTATAATCATAATTTTGAAACTTTTAAAATAAATGAAATATTTGTATTAAATGACAAATTGATTATTCTTTGCAGTGAAATTTGTATAGAGAAATACTTTTGTATAGAAATAGTTTTAAGGGGCTTCTACACAATACAACGATTGTATCAATATCAGCTGCTATTTGACGGTTGCGTGCTATTATTATATTGCGTGGATGTAAATAAATTTATTTCTCTTTGCTTTAGTGTTTTAAAAAAGTTTTTATTTAGAACTGTAAACTGAACACTTAAACTGTTTACTGATTAGCAACTGAATAATCACTGATTCTTTAATTCTATGGCTTGCTTTATTTAAATTATTTTGATGCGAACAAAACTGGGTATGTCGTGATTGAATTATTTGGAAGCAAAAGAATTTCATTACAAGATGAAATTTTGCATCAGCCAGAATATTACCTGACACAACAAATTTGGTCTAAATAAAGAGTATCTCACTTGGAATCTACAATTTTGTGTACATCTGGCATTTAGATGCTGAGTAAAGGGTTGTCTTATCTCCTCCTTTCTTTAAAAAGAAACGTCCCGGTTCTTCATTAATATCTTGAATTTTTAACTCAATTCTAAGAACATTTTTTCATTTTTTTAAACTTCTGTTTCTAAACATAAACTTTAATCTTAGCCATGATATACAAGTTATGACAACTAACATTCAAATTATGTCTACGTGTGCACGCGCATTCGCTGCATTCGTCAAACCGTGGGAATTCCAACGTCAGCTAATTCAAAACCAATACAATAAACAAAAACAACAATAGCAGCAGCAGCAGAGCAGTTTTAAGTATAGTAAGAAGTTATAGAAAATGTTAAGTTTCAGTTTCTAGTGAGATATAAAATAATAAAATTGATGACATCAGGGTTCGCTCTCATTTTTAAAAAATATAATAAACACAAAATAAATTAACTGGCGCCTGAGCAGACACCACGCGTGTGAGGATAAAAAATAAAACCAGTGCCCTAAAGTAGTGACAGTGTTTTAAACAAAAATCCTAATAAGAAGCCAGAGTCCTTAAGAAGTACCCGTGCTCTTAAATAGCGTTGTGGTTCCAAAAAAAAAAAAAAAAAAGCTCCTCAAGCAGTAGCAGTTAACAACAATAGAGCTCCTGGAAATAGTAAATTTGATGAAAAAGTAAAGCAATAAACTCATCAAAACAGTTGTAGTGACACCAAAAAAAAAGTCAAACCTAGTGAAAAATTAAACAAAAAGCCTCTAAAAATAAGCAGCAATTAAGTGACATCGAACTAAAAGTTAAATCTAGTGAAAACTAAAATAAAAAGTTTCTTTAAATTAGTGACAGTGACATTAACTTAAAGGCGAACTTAGTAAAAAATTAAAACAAAACCCTCCTAAAAATAAGCAGCAGTTACACTAAACTAAATGGTTCCTGAAGTAGCAGCCAAGCTTAGTGAAACAATAGAATAGTTCATCCGGAGAGGAAATAAGGCCCCCGAGTAGCTGAGGACATCAGAGGAAAGGGAGTTAGCGTTCTAACAGCCACTCTCGAAAGATGTTAACTTCTAGCATAAGACTGTCAGAATTTTTTATTGAATTATTAAATTACTAAACTTTATTCAAGAAAAAACAATATTGATAAATAAATTAAAAATTTAGCAATTGTATTGAAAACAAAAGCATTAAATTAATTACTAATAAAAAATTATTAACAAAAAAAAAATCTAAGCAAATGTTAAAATAATTTCTCGATAAAAATTTAAAAGAATTACTAAACTTTATTGAAGAAAAAACTATATTGAAAAATCAATTGAAAAATTTAATTAACAATTATATTGAAAACAAAAACCCTTGAATTAATTACTAAAGAAACTAAATTTAATAAAAGATTATTTAAGCAAATGTTAAAGATAATTTTCGATGAAAATTTAGAGAAAGATAAAAAGAAAGAAAATAAAATTTTTTTTGTAAGTGAAATTTAAAACGAATCTTAGGTTTAATAAAATAGATTCTAGAATAAAAAATTGATTTACTCGAAAATAAATCTATGACACTAAAATTAAAACCAATCTTTAATAAGTAAAGTTTTAAACAGTTACAAATTTAAGTTACGATACTGCAATCTTAAACAAAATGAGTGAAGAAAATAATTTAGCAGAGCGTCTAAGGAACATATCCCTTGCAACCGGTTCCTTTCTAAACACACCCCAACCTTGAATCCACCAACCATTCTAAGCCAGGACCTAGTTAAAGAACTAACCAACCTAGTTACGCAGACGATAAGAAATCATGCAAATCCTTTCTACGAAAGCGAAGAGATAGACGAACCAACCGATTTTGCAAACAATATTTAAGAAATAGATAAAATGCCAGATATAGTAAAATATTTACGCGATTTCTCATGGAAACCTGGAAAATTGAATTCATGTCGTAAAACTGTAGATATAATTTTTACCATCTACGACAGCCTAGGAGGCACACGTAGATACTATGCAGTACTGCATATGGTGCGACATAAAATTATCGGAGATGCCGATACTGCTTTGCAGTCGTATCGATCTCCACTCGACTGGGGAAAAATCAAAAAATGTCTGATAATGCATTACTCAGACAAGAGGGATATCGGTACCCTCGAATATCAATTAACTACTCTTTCCCAGCCGATAAAAATTTCTGATTTTTATCAACAAGTATATCAACACTTGTCTCTGATATTAGATACAATTTCATGTTTAGACCTTACCGAAGAGTTACTCTCTGCCATGGCAAACGCATATAGAGAAAAGGCCTTAGATGCATTTATGCGTGGCCTAAAAGGCGACATACCGATATTGCTTAGTGTAAGAGAACCAAGCACTCTTCCACAAGCACTTCATATTTGTCTTAAGCTAGACAATATGACCTATAGAATGAACTATGCACAGAATAGTCACCCTTCATTTAGAAGACCCAATTATCCTATCCCACGACCAAGACCAATACGACCTAATCAACAATTTACTGGAAATAATTTTTATCCAGAACTAACTCACGTTCCGCGACGTCACGACCACAACTTTAGACAACCAAATTCTCATTTCCAAAATCGTCAACGATACCAGCACAAAGACAATTCAATCATCAATCCTTTACCAAACCAATGCAAACACCATTCAATAACCAATCATTTACCCTATGGACGCAAAGACAATTTAATAATCAACCTCTTTTACCATTAAAATTTGACACCAAACCAGAACCAACGGACACCAGTAATATTCAATCAAGACAAATAAATTACGCTAACAGGCCACAAATTAAAAAAACAGCTCCAAAGTGACCGTTCCCTAGTGTAGTGTACTTAGACAATCATCTCCTAAAAACATAAAGACCACCAGTTAGAACAACTGGTTAACACATGACAATAATTAAACCCAAATAAATAACACACTCACTTTCATATTTCAAACATGCTGAACAGCAAAGTAAACAACTTACCTTGAACTCATAACTGCACTCTATAACTAACGGCAAAACAAACGCATCATGCTACACCAACAGAAGTGTGACTGACGCTTCGTAGCAGCATAGCTGACGATGACGACAGACTGACGCTTCGTAGCAGCGTAGCTGACGATGGTGACAGACTGACCAAGCGTCAGCATTATTCTACACATATCTTTCAGTTCTACTCGCCTTAAGCAATTTTAAACATAAATAGAACAGGACAAAACTGCCTATGCAACCCAAATCAATATGACTAATTGTTAACCAATCCAATTATAGATTTTTGTATTATAGGAGGAGACTTGGAAATTGTGTCAAAATAATTGTAAATTAGTTTTAAGAAAATACTGGTTTTTTTAGTATTTAAGAATTTAAATTTGAAAATAAAGACAGAGATTTTCTGACATTGAATGAGCTCACAAGCTTAAACCAATCTCTTTTAAATCTTCTCATAAGCGCGGCTTTTAGCCATAATATCTGAGCGTTGGTGCGCTCCAAAAACACCAAACACTCATCACGAACAGTTCGTGATTAGTGCAAACATAGGACCCTATACGTCTAACACCACATGGCGATCCTGCCCGATTCGATCCTGCAACTACTAAAATATATCCTGTAACCAATCCTCCAACCTTTTCTGGACTTACTTTACCATCAATTTTTAAATTATATTATACGTTTTCAATGTCAACACAAGACGAAATAAACCTAATTTTCGCAAAATGGGAAAAGTTCTTAATCCCTACTGACAAAAACGAAGTCGAAGAATACCAGCCTGAACAATTAACTGCAGAGTATCCAAAATACGTCCCAACTAGTTTGAACAACGCCGGTCCAAAACGGATTACTATAGAAGAATATAAAAAAAGGACACAAAAGCATAAACCAGAAAAAGAACAACCTAAAGAAAAAATACGGCGACCAAGAGCTGGCAAAGCGGTAAAAGCAAGGCAACGTGCGGCAGAGCTACACCGAATGATAAGGATAACTGCTGATCCAAAGGAAAAAAAGGCGCTGATAGAAAAACTTCAAATAGAAAAGCAGGTTTATGCAAAGAAGAACAAATAAAATTTAATTTTGTTAAATTAATGTACTTTTTTATTCCAAATTATTTTAATTGAATTGAATGTTACCAAATATAACTTATATATTTAAATACCTAGCCATGTTAAATAACGAAAATAGAGAACAGATAACGATAAATGAGAATATCGACAACAATATTGGGTCCATAGTCACAAAAAATCAAATATATAATATGACATGGACAGTAATAATAACTATAGCAATAATCTCTTTAATAGCTTACATTATGCATAAAATTAATCAATATTACAAAAAATACGTAAGGAAACATATTAACCGAGTCAATGTTTAATATTATTTAAAATTTAATAAATGTTTCTACATGAAATTTTTAACGAAGTACAAAAAATAAATCTGAACATAAAAAAATCTTCAAACAGAAAATATACAAAACAAACAATTGATTTAAAAAGTAATTACTTAAATAGATACAAATCGCACTTCAATAAAACTGCTGAAGAAATAAACACGTTAGAAGCATACGAATTGAGCGAACAATTCCTTATTCTATTAAAAGAAACACAAAATCTTTTATTAAATCATACGGTAGATAAACACAAAGAACCCAAAATGTCTGAACTCAATCTTGAACTAATTTTGAAAACAATACCAGTTTTCACTGGAAATCATAAAGACCTAGATGCATTTTTAGCAATCGTAGAAATAATAAACGATACTCACACAGCAGAACGACAAAAACAGTTAATAAATATTGTAATAAATGTAAAGCTATCCTCGAACGTAAGAACAACTTTAGGACACACATCAACCATAGACACTTTTGCAAAACTTAAAACAATTCTTACAAATACTTTCAAAAGTAACTTAACAACCGCACAAATTCACACACAACTTGCTACACTGACACAACGAAACGGTACAGTGACAAATTTCAAAGACAAACTACTTAACCTAACTTCTGAACTAAACAACCTACAAATCAAAGAACTCACACCTGAAACTAACAATCAACAAAGAGATTTAGTCATGAAAATGAATGAATCCTATGCATTGACAATTTTTAAAAATGGTTTAAGCGACGATATAAAAAATACTATATTTGCATCTCAACCAAAATCACTAATCGAAGCGATAAATTTAGCTTTAGAACTAGAGAAAAATATTAAGACGAACAACCAACTATTGTATTTTAGATCAAACAACAATTCATACAACAGACAACAGTACATAAACACAAACAATTCATTTAGAAGACAGCATAACAACAGAAACAACTACAACACTTTACAACAACATATCTTATATCTTCATGATGATTGTAACTACACTTGTCGACGGTACCGTGGTGTCTTGGGTCTTTTTACCTCTTGAAACACTACGTTAGATCGATTTGTAATATATTAATATGAGTGGCCGATAAGACCTAGTTTGTCTTGGTGCCTGCGTTCGCAACTGGTTTTCTTTATTTTATGAAAACTGGTTCGGTGAAGTTGACCTAGTTTGTCGAGTAACCACCCTGTCAAGCCTGGACCTCACCGGCTTCAGGAAGACAGAACGATATATATTATATATTTACCTATTGGAGTGGTGTTTTATTGGGTATGTGACCTTGTTTATCACACGACTCCGCCGGATACCAAAATTGTTGCTAACTTGACCTTGTTTGTCTTGAAAACGCAACCCTGCTTTGCTGTCTGGGATTACCGATTTTGACTTTTTTTTTTTTTTTTTTTTTTTGTTATTTTTTATACTTTAATAAAATTATATACTTTAAGCAATTTATTAAAACTTTTTGGTTTGTTAATAATACATGATTTCAATCAAAATCATACTTTTTATTTTGAATTGTGTTAAAATCTTATTTTATAATTTTAAATTTGCTATAAAACCTGTTAAGGTTTAGCAATCAAATCAATAAATAAATAACAGAACCAATAATACATTTATGCAACGACCGCATAACAACACCACATACAGACAAAACCAAAATAATAGAAATCAGAGCTACAATAACAGTCGAAACAATTTCAGAAATAATAACCAACGAAATAATAATCAGAATACGCAAAGACGCAATTTCAACAATAGCGCCACAAACAGAAATTCTAACAATAGAAACTATAATAACAGATTGTATGTTTTTAACAATGAAGACCAGGGAAACGACGATCGCTCGGAGATCACGATAGAAGATCATCCGGGACAGCGAAACTAAACATATACAACATATCGGATAACACTGCGAATTACATAATTCTAAAATGTAATAATATAAACAAGCATTTAAAGTTCCTAATTGACACAGGAGCGGATATCTCAATCTGCAAAGTTGAAAACCTAAATAATGACACAGAACTAATGAAGGAAAGGCAATGCAAATTAACAGGCATTACGGACGATGGAATCCTTACACTAGGAACAGTGAAATTAGATCTTGACTTCCAACACAGTATAGTATCCCATATATTTCATGCTGTAAACAATAATTTTCCAATAGGAACAGACGGCATAATAGGCAGAGATTTTTTCTCAAAATACATGTGCAAAATAGACTACGAAACACAAACAATGACTACAGTACTAGACAATACCGACGTCATTATAAATTTACACATCAACAGACATGCATACGACGTCATTAGAATACCACCAAGGACAGAAATAATACACCCCATTTTTCTAGACATAACAGAAGATAAAGTTATTTTAAACGAAGAGATCCAAAAAGGCATATTTATAGCAAACTCAATAATACCAGCAAAAGGTAAATGCCACATTAAATTATTGAACACGACTGATGTAGAAGTAAAAATAACTAAATTCTCTCCAAAAATGGAACCACACTCAAACTACTTAAAAGTGAAACAAAACAATAACAACAATGACAGACGGTTCAAAACATTACTTCAAGAATTAAACATAAACACAAATAATCCTCTAATAGAAATTTTTAGAAAATACCAAAACATTTTCCATTTAGAGAATGAACAACTAACAGTAAACAATTTTTATACTCAAACACTATCCACGAATGATAATTCACCAACTTACATAAAGAACTACAGATTACCTCAAACTCATGATGAAGAAATACATAGACAGATAAAAGAATTGCTAGAAAACGATGTTATAGAAAACTCAGTCAGTCCTTACAACGCACCATTATTACTAGTACCAAAAAAATCCAGCGACGACACTAAAAAATGGCGATTAGTTGTCGATTTTAGAAAATTAAATGACAAATTAGTAAACGACAAATTTCCGCTTACTAGAATAGATGATGTATTAGACAAATTAGGACGAGCGAAATATTTCTCAACACTTGACATGACTAGTTCCTTCCACCAAATACCACTCGACAAAAAATCAAGACCTCTGACAGCTTTTTCGACAAATGACGGTCACTACCAATTTAAAAGACTACCTTTTGGATTGAAAATATCCTCAAACAGTTTTCAACGCATGCTTACTTTAGCGTTGACAGGTTTAAGCTCAGAAGCATTCCTATATGTCGACGACATTATAATATTCGGATGCAGCTTACAGCATCACAATGACAATCTAATTAAAGTTTTTGACAGACTTTCAAAATATAATTTAAAACTGAATGCACGAAAATGCAAATTCCTAAGACCGGAGGTAGTATATCTAGGACATTTGATAACACAAGAAGGTATCAAGACAGACCCCTCAAAGTATGACACAATTAAAAATTATCCTTTACCAAAAAACGCAGACGACGTTAGACTATTTGTAGCCTTTTGTAACTACTACAGACGATTTATAAAAGAGTTCGCGACAATTGCACAATGTTTAAATAACCTATTGAAGAAAAGCCAACCATTCAAATGGACAGAACAATGTCAATATGCTTTTGAAACGCTTAAGCAAAAGTTAGTAGAACCTCCAATATTACAATATCCGGATTTTACAAAACCTTTTATTGTAACAACTGATGCTTCAAATTTTGCATTAGGAGCGATTCTATCACAGGGAGAAATTAGACATGACTTGCCCATATCTTACGCAAGCAAAACCTTGCAAAAGCATGATCTTAACAAGCCAATTATTGAAAAAGAATTACTTGCAATCCACTGGGGAATTAATTTTTTTAAACCTTACCTGTACGGAAGAAAATTCATTGTTGTGACAGACCATCGACCTTTAGTCTCATTATTCAGTCACAAGAATCCATCATCAAAAATGACAAGAATAAGACTAGATCTTTCAGATTATGATTTTGAAATCAGATTCAAACAAGGAAAAATCAACACCAACGCCGACGCGCTATCACGTATTCAATTAAATTCAGAAATTTGAATAAATATGATACCCTCAGAAGAGGACAAAACTCAAAATAAAGCATTGGTTATAACAAGGGGAACTAAAAAGAAGCTAGCAAATAAAAATGAAGAAGAGAACTGCACATCTCAGAACGAGTCTGATCAACTTTTCATATGGGATTGCACATCTATTACTGACGTCAAAAATATAAAAAGATTAAAGTTCATTATAAGCGATAAGAACAATACACGTGTTGAAATTTTAGATGATATCGTACAAGTACGATGTGGTGACAATCCAACGAATCTAGATTCGACTTTGGAGAAACTATCATCTCTTATGAATAAAAATAATATAAAAGACCTAGCGCTAGAGGCAAATGATGCTATTTTTGAAATAATTGATAAAAACGTACTAAAAAGAAAATTTAATAAGCTGCAGCAGAAGAAAAAATTAAAGAACAATAAATCGCTTAACATATTAATATACGAACCCCCAAAAAATATAACTAGTAAAACCATCCAACATAAATTGATAAAAGAATTCCATGATTCACCCCAGGGAGGACATTTAGGAATTAGAAAAACAATACTAAAACTAAAACAGCGCTTTACATGGAAAAACATGCGGCAAATGGTAAAAAAGTATATAAACAGATGTGAAAATTGTGCTCGCAACAAACAGACGAGACATATAAAAGAAAAGATAACTATAACAGACACTCCGACAACTAGCTTTGAAACAGTTACAATAGACACTGTAGGACCACTTAGAATTTCAAACGGTTATCGATACATACTCACAATGCAATGTGATCTTAGTAAATTTGTCATTGCTCACCCAATCGAAACAAAAGACGCAAAGTCGATTGCAATAACACTGGTAGAACAATTAATTTTAAAATACGGTTGTTTCAAAATATTGAGATCAGACAAGGGTACAGAATTTACCAACGAACTCATGAGGAATATATGCAAATTGTTGAATATAGAACAAGTTTTCTCAGCACCCTATCATCACGAAACAATAGGAGCCCTCGAGAGAAACCACAGGGTTCTCAACGAGTATCTTCTTTCTTTCTCAGACGATGGGGAATGGGATAAATGGATTCCGTACTATACATTTGCATATAACACAACTCCACATGTAGACACAGGTTACTCCCCTCATGAATTAATTTTTGGAAAATTACCGATCCTACCAAATGACATAATAAATGACAAAAGTAAAATATACAATATTGATGATTATGCTAACGAATTAAAAATTCGACTTAGATCTTCCATAAAGAAAGCTAGAGACATAATTAAATTAGTAAAACAAAACCGAAAAATTGATTTTGACAAAAATGTAAATATATCAAACTTCTCAGAAGGAGACCTAGTTTTAGTAAAATTAGAAACTAGAAAGAAAAACCAAAGTCCATACCACGGACCATATAAAATTATTCGTAGAGAAGGAGTAAACTCCATATTAGAAATTAATAGCAAACCTAGAAAATTCCATAATAATATGTTAAAAAGATTTTTAAGCACTTGACTTAGCATAGAAAATAATAGTCTAAGTTATCTAATAAATTAAAATGTTAAGAATGCATAACAAATTATAGAATTACAAAAGCAATATTATTAATCAAAAAAAAACTAAAATTATGATACGCTAAAACATTAATATCAAAATAGACAATAAACTAATATCCTATATAATAAGTCACATATAATTATAATAATGTTTACAAAACAACACTTTTTCCAACCCTCCAACATCTTAAAAATTCACAAGTAAATTTTCGCTTAAGGGTAAGGGTGTAGTGTACTTAGACAATCATCTCCTAAAAACATAAAGACCACCAGTTAGAACAACTGGTTAACACATGACAATAATTAAACCCAAATAAATAACACACTCACTTTCATATTTCAAACATGCTGAACAGCAAAGTAAACAACTTACCTTGAACTCATAACTGCACTCTATAACTAACGGCAAAACAAACGCATCATGCTACACCAACAGAAGTGTGACTGACGCTTCGTAGCAGCATAGCTGACGATGACGACAGACTGACGCTTCGTAGCAGCGTAGCTGACGATGGTGACAGACTGACCAAGCGTCAGCATTATTCTACACATCTCTTTCAGTTCTACTCGCCTTAAGCAATTTTAAACATAAATAGAACAGGACAAAACTGCCTATGCAACCCAAATCAATATGACTAATTGTTAACCAATCCAATTATAGATTTTTGTATTATAGGAGGAGACTTGGAAATTGTGTCAAAATAATTGTAAATTAGTTTTAAGAAAATACTGGTTTTTTTAGTATTTAAGAATTTAAATTTGAAAATAAAGACAGAGATTTTCTGACATTGAATGAGCTCACAAGCTTAAACCAATCTCTTTTAAATCTTCTCATAAGCGCGGCTTTTAGCCATAATATCTGAGCGTTGGTGCGCTCCAAAAACACCAAACACTCATCACGAACAGTTCGTGATTAGTGCAAACATAGGACCCTATACGTCTAACACCACATGGCGATCCTGCCCGATTCGATCCTGCAACTACTAAAATATATCCTGTAACCAATCCTCCAACCTTTTCTGGACTTACTTTACCATCAATTTTTAAATTATATTATACGTTTTCAATGTCAACACAAGACGAAATAAACCTAATTTTCGCAAAATGGGAAAAGTTCTTAATCCCTACTGACAAAAACGAAGTCGAAGAATACCAGCCTGAACAATTAACTGCAGAGTATCCAAAATACGTCCCAACTAGTTTGAACAACGCCGGTCCAAAACGGATTACTATAGAAGAATATAAAAAAAGGACACAAAAGCATAAACCAGAAAAAGAACAACCTAAAGAAAAAATACGGCGACCAAGAGCTGGCAAAGCGGTAAAAGCAAGGCAACGTGCGGCAGAGCTACACCGAATGATAAGGATAACTGCTGATCCAAAGGAAAAAAAGGCGCTGATAGAAAAACTTCAAATAGAAAAGCAGGTTTATGCAAAGAAGAACAAATAAAATTTAATTTTGTTAAATTAATGTACTTTTTTATTCCAAATTATTTTAATTGAATTGAATGTTACCAAATATAACTTATATATTTAAATACCTAGCCATGTTAAATAACGAAAATAGAGAACAGATAACGATAAATGAGAATATCGACAACAATATTGGGTCCATAGTCACAAAAAATCAAATATATAATATGACATGGACAGTAATAATAACTATAGCAATAATCTCTTTAATAGCTTACATTATGCATAAAATTAATCAATATTACAAAACATACGTAAGGAAACATATTAACCGAGTCAATGTTTAATATTATTTAAAATTTAATAAATGTTTCTAAATTATAATGACGAAAACTGTAGCACTTTGTAAATATCAAGGATGCTATGGTCCACTATTTAAAAAACATTGCATAGCATGCAATAAAAAAATAATTGATATAGGAAAAATTTTCTATTTTCAATACAAAGGAAACCCTTGGCATCAAGAATGTTTCAAATGTAATAAATGTAAGATTAGACTAAGTAGATTCGATTTTATCGAGCAAAACTCAATATTATTTTGTAGATATTGTATTTAAGACCCACTTATAACAACAAAACTATGTAAAAGAAAAAAATACATATATATATATTTATAATTTAATGGAAGAGCTACATGAAATTTTTAACGAAGTACAAAAAATAAATCTGAACATAAAAAAATCTTCAAACAGAAAATATACAAAACAAACAATTGATTTAAAAAGTAATTACTTAAATAGATACAAATCGCACTTCAATAAAACTGCTGAAGAAATAAACACGTTAGAAGCATACGAATTGAGCGAACAATTCCTTATTCTATTAAAAGAAACACAAAATCTTTTATTAAATCATACGGTAGATAAACACAAAGAACCCAAAATGTCTGAACTCAATCTTGAACTAATTTTGAAAACAATACCAGTTTTCACTGGAAATCATAAAGACCTAGATGCATTTTTAGCAATCGTAGAAATAATAAACGATACTCACACAGCAGAACGACAAAAACAGTTAATAAATATTGTAATAAATGTAAAGCTATCCTCGAACGTAAGAACAACTTTAGGACACACATCAACCATAGACACTTTTGCAAAACTTAAAACAATTCTTACAAATACTTTCAAAAGTAACTTAACAACCGCACAAATTCACACACAACTTGCTACACTGACACAACGAAACGGTACAGTGACAAATTTCAAAGACAAACTACTTAACCTAACTTCTGAACTAAACAACCTACAAATCAAAGAACTCACACCTGAAACTAACAATCAACAAAGAGATTTAGTCATGAAAATGAATGAATCCTATGCATTGACAATTTTTAAAAATGGTTTAAGCGACGATATAAAAAATACTATATTTGCATCTCAACCAAAATCACTAATCGAAGCGATAAATTTAGCTTTAGAACTAGAGAAAAATATTAAGACGAACAACCAACTATTGTATTTTAGATCAAACAACAATTCATACAACAGACAACAGTACATAAACACAAACAATTCATTTAGAAGACAGCATAACAACAGAAACAACTACAACACTTTACATTAATTACATAATTCTAAAATGTAATAATATAAACAAGCATTTAAAGTTCCTAATTGACACAGGAGCGGATATCTCAATCTGCAAAGTTGAAAACCTAAATAATGACACAGAACTAATGAAGGAAAGGCAATGCAAATTAACAGGCATTACGGACGATGGAATCCTTACACTAGGAACAGTGAAATTAGATCTTGACTTCCAACACAGTATAGTATCCCATATATTTCATGCTGTAAACAATAATTTTCCAATAGGAACAGACGGCATAATAGGCAGAGATTTTTTCTCAAAATACATGTGCAAAATAGACTACGAAACACAAACAATGACTACAGTACTAGACAATACCGACGTCATTATAAATTTACACATCAACAGACATGCATACGACGTCATTAGAATACCACCAAGGACAGAAATAATACACCCCATTTTTCTAGACATAACAGAAGATAAAGTTATTTTAAACGAAGAGATCCAAAAAGGCATATTTTTAGCAAACTCAATAATACCAGCAAAAGGTAAATGCCACATTAAATTATTGAACACGACTGATGTAGAAGTAAAAATAACTGAATTCTCTCCAAAAATGTAACCACTCTCAAACTACTTACAAGTGAAACAAAACAATAACAACAATGACAGACGGTTCAAAACATTACTTCAAGAATTAAACATAAACACAAATAATCCTCTAATAGAAATTTTTAGAAAATACCAAAACATTTTCCATTTAGAGAATGAACAACTAACAGTAAACAATTTTTATACTCAAACACTATCCACGAATGATAATTCACCAACTTACATAAAGAACTACAGATTACCTCAAACTCATGATGAAGAAATACATAGACAGATAAAAGAATTGCTAGAAAACGATGTTATAGAAAACTCAGTCAGTCCTTACAACGCACCATTATTACTAGTACCAAAAAAATCCAGCGACGACACTAAAAAATGGCGATTAGTTGTCGATTTTAGAAAATTAAATGACAAATTAGTAAACGACAAATTTCCGCTTACTAGAATAGATGATGTATTAGACAAATTAGGACGAGCGAAATATTTCTCAACACTTGACATGACTAGTTCCTTCCACCAAATACCACTCGACAAAAAATCAAGACCTCTGACAGCTTTTTCGACAAATGACGGTCACTACCAATTTAAAAGACTACCTTTTGGATTGAAAATATCCTCAAACAGTTTTCAACGCATGCTTACTTTAGCGTTGACAGGTTTAAGCTCAGAAGCATTCCTATATGTCGACGACATTATAATATTCGGATGCAGCTTACAGCATCACAATGACAATCTAATTAAAGTTTTTGACAGACTTTCAAAATATAATTTAAAACTGAATGCACGAAAATGCAAATTCCTAAGACCGGAGGTAGTATATCTAGGACATTTGATAACACAAGAAGGTATCAAGACAGACCCCTCAAAGTATGACACAATTAAAAATTATCCTTTACCAAAAAACGCAGACGACGTTAGACTATTTGTAGCCTTTTGTAACTACTACAGACGATTTATAAAAGAGTTCGCGACAATTGCACAATGTTTAAATAACCTATTGAAGAAAAGCCAACCATTCAAATGGACAGAACAATGTCAATATGCTTTTGAAACGCTTAAGCAAAAGTTAGTAGAACCTCCAATATTACAATATCCGGATTTTACAAAACCTTTTATTGTAACAACTGATGCTTCAAATTTTGCATTAGGAGCGATTCTATCACAGGGAGAAATTAGACATGACTTGCCCATATCTTACGCAAGCAAAACCTTGCAAAAGCATGATCTTAACAAGCCAATTATTGAAAAAGAATTACTTGCAATCCACTGGGGAATTAATTTTTTTAAACCTTACCTGTACGGAAGAAAATTCATTGTTGTGACAGACCATCGACCTTTAGTCTCATTATTCAGTCACAAGAATCCATCATCAAAAATGACAAGAATAAGACTAGATCTTTCAGATTATGATTTTGAAATCAGATTCAAACAAGGAAAAATCAACACCAACGCCGACGCGCTATCACGTATTCAATTAAATTCAGAAATTTGAATAAATATGATACCCTCAGAAGAGGACAAAACTCAAAATAAAGCATTGGTTATAACAAGGGGAACTAAAAAGAAGCTAGCAAATAAAAATGAAGAAGAGAACTGCACATCTCAGAACGAGTCTGATCAACTTTTCATATGGGATTGCACATCTATTACTGACGTCAAAAATATAAAAAGATTAAAGTTCATTATAAGCGATAAGAACAATACACGTGTTGAAATTTTAGATGATATCGTACAAGTACGATGTGGTGACAATCCAACGAATCTAGATTCGACTTTGGAGAAACTATCATCTCTTATGAATAAAAATAATATAAAAGACCTAGCGCTAGAGGCAAATGATGCTATTTTTGAAATAATTGATAAAAACGTACTAAAAAGAAAATTTAATAAGCTGCAGCAGAAGAAAAAATTAAAGAACAATAAATCGCTTAACATATTAATATACGAACCCCCAAAAAATATAACTAGTAAAACCATCCAACATAAATTGATAAAAGAATTCCATGATTCACCCCAGGGAGGACATTTAGGAATTAGAAAAACAATACTAAAACTAAAACAGCGCTTTACATGGAAAAACATGCGGCAAATGGTAAAAAAGTATATAAACAGATGTGAAAATTGTGCTCGCAACAAACAGACGAGACATATAAAAGAAAAGATAACTATAACAGACACTCCGACAACTAGCTTTGAAACAGTTACAATAGACACTGTAGGACCACTTAGAATTTCAAACGGTTATCGATACATACTCACAATGCAATGTGATCTTAGTAAATTTGTCATTGCTCACCCAATCGAAACAAAAGACGCAAAGTCGATTGCAATAACACTGGTAGAACAATTAATTTTAAAATACGGTTGTTTCAAAATATTGAGATCAGACAAGGGTACAGAATTTACCAACGAACTCATGAGGAATATATGCAAATTGTTGAATATAGAACAAGTTTTCTCAGCACCCTATCATCACGAAACAATAGGAGCCCTCGAGAGAAACCACAGGGTTCTCAACGAGTATCTTCTTTCTTTCTCAGACGATGGGGAATGGGATAAATGGATTCCGTACTATACATTTGCATATAACACAACTCCACATGTAGACACAGGTTACTCCCCTCATGAATTAATTTTTGGAAAATTACCGATCCTACCAAATGACATAATAAATGACAAAAGTAAAATATACAATATTGATGATTATGCTAACGAATTAAAAATTCGACTTAGATCTTCCATAAAGAAAGCTAGAGACATAATTAAATTAGTAAAACAAAACCGAAAAATTGATTTTGACAAAAATGTAAATATATCAAACTTCTCAGAAGGAGACCTAGTTTTAGTAAAATTAGAAACTAGAAAGAAAAACCAAAGTCCATACCACGGACCATATAAAATTATTCGTAGAGAAGGAGTAAACTCCATATTAGAAATTAATAGCAAACCTAGAAAATTCCATAATAATATGTTAAAAAGATTTTTAAGCACTTGACTTAGCATAGAAAATAATAGTCTAAGTTATCTAATAAATTAAAATGTTAAGAATGCATAACAAATTATAGAATTACAAAAGCAATATTATTAATCAAAAAAAAACTAAAATTATGATACGCTAAAACATTAATATCAAAATAGACAATAAACTAATATCCTATATAATAAGTCACATATAATTATAATAATGTTTACAAAACAACACTTTTTCCAACCCTCCAACATCTTAAAAATTCACAAGTAAATTTTCGCTTAAGGGTAAGGGTGTAGTGTACTTAGACAATCATCTCCTAAAAACATAAAGACCACCAGTTAGAACAACTGGTTAACACATGACAATAATTAAACCCAAATAAATAACACACTCACTTTCATATTTCAAACATGCTGAACAGCAAAGTAAACAACTTACCTTGAACTCATAACTGCACTCTATAACTAACGGCAAAACAAACGCATCATGTTACACCAACAGAAGTGTGACTGACGCTTCGTAGCAGCATAGCTGACGATGACGACAGACTGACGCTTCGTAGCAGCGTAGCTGACGATGGTGACAGACTGACCAAGCGTCAGCATTATTCTACACATCTCTTTCAGTTCTACTCGCCTTAAGCAATTTTAAACATAAATAGAACAGGACAAAACTGCCTATGCAACCCAAATCAATATGACTAATTGTTAACCAATCCAATTATAGATTTTTGTATTATAGGAGGAGACTTGGAAATTGTGTCAAAATAATTGTAAATTAGTTTTAAGAAAATACTGGTTTTTTTAGTATTTAAGAATTTAAATTTGAAAATAAAGACAGAGATTTTCTGACATTGAATGAGCTCACAAGCTTAAACCAATCTCTTTTAAATCTTCTCATAAGCGCGGCTTTTAGCCATAATATCTGAGCGTTGGTGCGCTCCAAAAACACCAAACACTCATCACGAACAGTTCGTGATTAGTGCAAACATAGGACCCTATACGTCTAACACCACATGGCGATCCTGCCCGATTCGATCCTGCAACTACTAAAATATATCCTGTAACCAATCCTCCAACCTTTTCTGGACTTACTTTACCATCAATTTTTAAATTATATTATACGTTTTCAATGTCAACACAAGACGAAATAAACCTAATTTTCGCAAAATGGGAAAAGTTCTTAATCCCTACTGACAAAAACGAAGTCGAAGAATACCAGCCTGAACAATTAACTGCAGAGTATCCAAAATACGTCCCAACTAGTTTGAACAACGCCGGTCCAAAACGGATTACTATAGAAGAATATAAAAAAAGGACACAAAAGCATAAACCAGAAAAAGAACAACCTAAAGAAAAAATACGGCGACCAAGAGCTGGCAAAGCGGTAAAAGCAAGGCAACGTGCGGCAGAGCTACACCGAATGATAAGGATAACTGCTGATCCAAAGGAAAAAAAGGCGCTGATAGAAAAACTTCAAATAGAAAAGCAGGTTTATGCAAAGAAGAACAAATAAAATTTAATTTTGTTAAATTAATGTACTTTTTTATTCCAAATTATTTTAATTGAATTAAATGTTACCAAATATAACTTATATATTTAAATACCTAGCCATGTTAAATAACGAAAATAGAGAACAGATAACGATAAATGAGAATATCGACAACAATAGACATAACAGAAGATAAAGTTATTTTAAACGAAGAGATCCAAAAAGGCATATTTATAGCAAACTCAATAATACCAGCAAAAGGTAAATGCCACATTAAATTATTGAACACGACTGATGTAGAAGTAAAAATAACTAAATTCTCTCCAAAAATGGAACCACTCTCAAACTACTTACAAGTGAAACAAAACAATAACAACAATGACAGACGGTTCAAAACATTACTTCAAGAATTAAACATAAACACAAATAATCCTCTAATAGAAATTTTTAGAAAATACCAAAACATTTTCCATTTAGAGAATGAACAACTAACAGTAAACAATTTTTATACTCAAACACTATCCACGAATGATAATTCACCAACTTACATAAAGAACTACAGATTACCTCAAACTCATGATGAAGAAATACATAGACAGATAAAAGAATTGCTAGAAAACGATGTTATAGAAAACTCAGTCAGTCCTTACAACGCACCATTATTACTAGTACCAAAAAAATCCAGCGACGACACTAAAAAATGGCGATTAGTTGTCGATTTTAGAAAATTAAATGACAAATTAGTAAACGACAAATTTCCGCTTACTAGAATAGATGATGTATTAGACAAATTAGGACGAGCGAAATATTTCTCAACACTTGACATGACTAGTTCCTTCCACCAAATACCACTCGACAAAAAATCAAGACCTCTGACAGCTTTTTCGACAAATGACGGTCACTACCAATTTAAAAGACTACCTTTTGGATTGAAAATATCCTCAAACAGTTTTCAACGCATGCTTACTTTAGCGTTGACAGGTTTAAGCTCAGAAGCATTCCTATATGTCGACGACATTATAATATTCGGATGCAGCTTACAGCATCACAATGACAATCTAATTAAAGTTTTTGACAGACTTTCAAAATATAATTTAAAACTGAATGCACGAAAATGCAAATTCCTAAGACCGGAGGTAGTATATTTAGGACATTTGATAACACAAGAAGGTATCAAGACAGACCCCTCAAAGTATGACACAATTAAAAATTATCCTTTACCTAAAAA
Organism: Dichetophora obliterata; assembly: GCA_963920525.1. Classification (NCBI taxonomy): domain Eukaryota; kingdom Metazoa; phylum Arthropoda; class Insecta; order Diptera; family Sciomyzidae; genus Dichetophora; species Dichetophora obliterata. The sequence continues at coordinate 155,539,051 of OY986437.1, read as the reverse complement.
GAAAATTTAATAAGCTGCAGCAGAAGCATTATTCTACACATCTCTTTCAGTTCTACACGCCTTAAGCAATTTTAAACATAAATAGAACAGGACAAAACTGCCTATGCAACCCAAATCAATATGACTAATTGTTAACCAATCCAATTATAGATTTTTGTATTATAGGAGGAGACTTGGAAATTGTGTCAAAATAATTGTAAATTAGTTTTAAGAAAATACTGGTTTTTTTAGTATTTAAGAATTTAAATTTGAAAATAAAGACAGAGATTTTCTGACATTGAATGAGCTCACAAGCTTAAACCAATCTCTTTTAAATCTTCTCATAAGCGCGGCTTTTAGCCATAATATCTGAGCGTTGGTGCGCTCCAAAAACACCAAACACTCATCACGAACAGTTCGTGATTAGTGCAAACATAGGACCCTATACGTCTAACACCACACTAGTACTCAATTCCGGCAGCCAAACAAATATCAACAAATAAACAATCTCGAATCCAATACACATACCGATTCAAATTAGCCGATTGAAGAAAATCAAGACCAATTCATCCAAAATATAAAAATCAGGCTTGTCCATGTTTTGCTAATGTCTACCTTGACATACGGTATTGAAGTATTTTCAGGTACTATTTCCCACAATTTAAAGAAAATACAACTATTATTTAATAGAATTATGAGATTTATCTTTAATGTAAGAGTTCGAGATCATATCACCTCATATGTTTTTCAATTTCTTAATTGCAGTTTTTTAAATTTTATTAAAATAAGGTTACTCACGCATTTCTTTAAAACGATAAAAAATCAATTGCCGGCATACTTGGTTAATTGTTTTGTTTTTTCTCGTTCTTCAGGAAATGTTCAAATTATTTATCCCTCTATATCTTGTTCGCTTTTTGAAAGATCTTTTCATATTAGAGTGGCTCGTTGTTGGAATGATCTGCCCACTGCATTAAAATCATTTGCTTCTTTAAAGGTTTTTAAACGTATGCTCCTAGATGATTACGGTAATATGAATTTGTAATGTGAGTGGATTTTTGCCTTGTTTTAATTTTGATTTTTGGTCGCTGTGGACCACTTGTATGATTTAATTTTTTTATATATTAAATAAATAGTTTTCCAAGGGTAGCCTTATTATGTTTTTGGGACTAGTTTTTAAGTAAGATAATAATATTATATATTAAGTTTTGAAATTTTATTCATTTAGCACATAAATTTAATACAACCATAATTTTGTAATTGGCCTGAGAGGCTTTTGAAATTATATTTATTGAACAAATAAAAAAAAAATAAAAAATAAAAAAAAATGATCTGAGCGAACAATTCACTACGAATTACGAAAATACTGTAGAAACCGAAACTCTAGATCAACCACAAGAACTCGATGATATTTATTTTTTAGACTAAACTAATCCTCGCTTCCATACTTCGAGCATACAAAAAAAAAAGCGGGGAAATCGTAAAATTTCTCGTTGACACGTTCTTTTATAAAAACTACGTACAAGCAAGACATATTAAAAATCAAATTCCAAGCAATAAACCATATTTCGCGAACTCTGTATTAGGTAGTATTAAAGCAACTCATCATGCCCTTATAGACCTATTCGGACAAGGACAAAAACACACATTCTTTATTCTTCCAAGTAGTATCATTCGACGGAATTGTAGGCAACGACACTACGAGAATTAAAATCTGTAATCTATACAGACAGTGGACATATGACGATCCACTCAAATATAAAAATTTCACTCAAACTATTTCACTCTGAAAACGTGAATAATATAAATATCAGAACTGCTCATCTGACACAAGAACAAACTCGATCACTTCATTCAATTATTAAGAATTTCCTCATTTTTTTCTGACCCCGACAAAAAGTTAACATTCTAAACAATAGTTCAAGGTAAAATACGCACCACCACGGACACACCAATATTTTTTAAATCATATCCATATCCAATGGCCCTCAAGGAAGAAGTTGAAAAACAGATTCATGAGTTGCTTGAACAAAACATCATTCGACCTTCAAGATCAACAAACAATTCCCCTGTATGGATAGTTACAAAGAAATAAGATGCATCAGGTGAAAAAAATACAGAATGGTCATAGACTACAGAAAGCTCAACTCAGTTACAATAGCAGATAAATACCCAATCCTTGAAATATACGAAGTCCTCTACAACCTCAGAAAAAGCTCTAATTTTACAATAATCGACCTAAAAGCGGATTCCACCAGATTGCATTAAAAGAATCTGATAGAGAAAAACTGCTTTTTCAATAAATAATGGAAATTTTGAGTTCACAAGACTCCCATTTGGGTTGAAAAATGCGCTTTCCATTTTTCAACGTGCTCTTGATGATGTTCTACGAGAACATATAGGTATTAGGTATTATGTCTATATAGACGACATCATAATATTCGGAAAAAACGAAAATGAGCACTTCAAAAATCTTCAAGCAGTATTCAAAACTCTAGAAAACGCCAATTTCAAAGTACAAGTGCGAATTTTTAAAAATGAAGTTGAATTTTAAGACTTTATCGTATCCCAAAATGGTCTTAAAACAAATCCAAAAAAGGTTCAAGCTATCTTAGAACTTGCCGAACCAAAAAACTCTAAAGGATTTGAGGTCATTCTTAGGAATGACAGGCTATTATCGAAGATTTATTCAAGGATACGCCAATTTGGTAAAACCACTGACGTCTCTCTTAAGAGGGCAGAATGGACGTTTGTCCAAAAACATTTAAAAAACCAAACCAATTCACATGAATAATCAAGCAATAGAAGCTTGAAAAAACAGCGAAAAGTTGTCTTGTCTCAGAAGAAGTCATGTTCACATACCCCGACTTTCAGAACAGTTTCAAATTGACAAAAGATGCATCAAATCAAGCAATAGGAGCGGTACTTTCTCAAGACTCCAAACCCATCACATTTTTTATCTAGAAGCCTCAGTAAAACAGAAGAATCATACGCAACAAACGAAAAAGAGATCCTTGCCATAATATAGGCTTTAACATCTTTACGCTGTTTGCAAAGCTCTACACAGAAAACCAACCCCTGACCTACGCGTTGAGTAATAAGAACGCGAATTTTTAAAATGAAACGCTGGAAGGCGATTCTTGAGGAATATAACTACGAACTTTACTACAAGCCGACTTATTATCCTCAAGTCCTCCTTATAGTTAGTCCTTAATAATTAGTCCTCCAAATACACAAGTTTTCTCCCTCACATCTACTGAACACAGTAATGATAGCTCGTCCCAAAATTTGATTTCATCCGTCGAAACACCTATTAATGCTTTCAAAAATCAGATTTTCCTCAAATTAGACGAAACATCAACATATCAATTTAAAATAGTCTTTCCTGGACACCACTGACACTTAGTAACCGAACCATTATACATTCAAGAAAATGTAATAAGTATTTGCAAGAGATATTTAAACCCTTCTATGATAAACTGCATCCAAACAGATGAAAGAATCATGGGAATAATACAAGAAATTTACGCACTTCACTTCATTAACTACAAAATAAGATTTACGCAAATTAAAAAATCAAATAAGATTTACAAACGAACAGAAACAGGAAGACATAATAATAAATACACACAACAGAGCCCACAGAAATGCAAAGGGAAATAAAATAAAAATTTTTAAAGAATATTATTTTCCGAGCATGAATAACAAGATCCAAAGAATCACAAAAAATGCGTAACTTGTAAGCAAAACAAATATGAGAGGCATCCCAACCAACCGAACCTCAGCGCAACACCCATACCTAACTATGCTGGTCACACTCTACACATTGACATTTACTCAACAGAAAAAAAATTAGTCATGACTAGTATCGACAAATTCACAAAATACGCGCAAACTAAAATCATATTTGGAAAATCAATAGAAGAAGTAAAAAGACCTCTTAGGGATTTATTCTTTTTTTACGGTGTCCCAAAAGCTGTAGTAATAGACAATGAAAAATCATTGAATTCCTCATCCATTATGTTTATGATGAAAGACGAGTTAGGAATAAACGTTTTTACAGCACCCCCTTATAAAAGTGAAGTCAATGGACAAGTTGGACGCTTCCATTCGACTATATCCAAAATTATGAGATGTCTCAAGGCTAACGGCATAAACAGGAACTTCTCGAAAGGTCCACAAACGAATACAATCATTGTTTTTATTCCATTACTGAAAGAAAACCAGTAGACCTTTTTTTTGAGAGAACCGTTGATTTTAGTCCGCAAGACTACGAAAAAACACGGCAAGACAATATAGGAAAACTAAAACAAAAACAGCAATCCGATATCCGACACCACAACAAAAAGAGACAAATAATTAAAGAATATGTACGAGGATAAATAATTTACGTAAAACAAAACAAGAGACTAGGAACAAAACTTTCAGCAAAATTTAAAGAAGAAATAGTTAAAGAAAATAGACATAGTACAAAGTACAGAATCAAACAAAGTAGTTCACAAAAGCAATATACGGAACTAAGACAGCTTATAAAATTACCTTTTTTTACAGAGTACTACTGTCCATGTCCAGTGCAGAGGTACAAATACTGTAATTTCGAATTCTCAACTTATTGAACTAAATATTGGACAAGTAAAGGTACAAAACGGCAGCTTAAAATAAATTCACGTAATTGACCTGGAACCGTATTGAAATTTTTTGGAAAGAACAGAACTCACAGTATTTCCTTTCATATCGCTCCAACTCTCCCAGATACACTCCCTCCTCAATAGGTTGCAACCTAAATTAAAACCAAAACTTTCACTCAACTTTATTGGAAGCACATGGAAATGGATCGCAGGTAATCCAGACCATGACGACTTCAAAATAGTAAAAACAAAATGAATATTCTCTTAAAAAATAGTAATGAATAAATTGTTATTAATAAAGTTTCAATTGAAAGAATAAATGAAATTTCTAAATGAAATATTAAAAGAATTTAAATCTAATCCAATAATAAAAAATGAATTCGTAACTGATATAAAATATAAAATAGATATTATAAAAGAAGAAGTTTTTATTATGGACTATGCAATACAATGGGCCAATTCAGGTATTATAAATGCCTACATTTTGTCAAACGCAGAAATAAATGCTGCAAAATCTATTTTTGATAAAGAAGAAATGCCCTATATTAAAGAATCGAAGCATTAGAATTTAGTGAAGTAAAAATAGCTCTTATTAAATCATACTGCTCTTATTTGTATTATAAGTTTACCCATTACTAAAAAAGAATCATGTGAGAAAAAATTCTAAAACCTGTTAAAAAAGGAAAAATTACAAACGAAATACCGTTTGAAAAGATTTTAAAATGTAACAAAGAAATATTCGGAATTAAAACTAATTGTAAAACTTTCAGCGAATTGTCCATTTGCAATAGCAAAAATATCGTAGATATAAGCAATACTAATTGTGTACCAAAATTACTTAAGAGTTTCCCACCTAAGTGCAATGTAACAAACAATCAGCACCTTTCGAACATCGAAGAGAAAACGGATGGCACAATTCTGCTAAACCAATACAATGGATCGTTGAAAATAGACGACAAATTACTGAACATAACCGGATTTTTTATCCTACAATATTAAAACACTACAATAACAATTAACAACACAATCTACATCTCCAACCATCTGCACAAAATACGAAATCCACCGAAATACTATCACTCCAAATGCTAAAGGAACTCCACATCAATAACACAGAATACATCAAATCAGTCGAATCAATCAATGGAATCCATTTATGGACCAACGGAAGCTTCGCAATCATAATAGTTACACTAATAATCACAATAATACTAAGATGTCTTCTATCAAAAAAATCACAGGCAATAAAAGTCATAACAAAAATAGAGAAAGAAACTACTTACACCAGCAAAGAACCTCTACAAGAAAAGATACCTCTATTAACTTAGCAGAAAATCCAATAGCACCCAAAGTCTCCAGGATTAGCCAGATTGCCATTTTTTAGGATTCAAACGAGGACGTTCGAATTTTTGAGAAGGGAGGAGTTAAGACAGCAAACATTCAAATTACTAAAATATGCTGACACTATGTCTACGTGTGCACGCGCATCCGCTGCATTCGCCAAACATGCAATAATAATAATAATAGAGTTCAGCTACTACAGCTTTTTCACACTTTCTCCGCAATAGATCATTTTAAGAACCAACCCAATATCATTGAAATAACTCAAAGATATCGATAAAAGTGGTACAATAAAAAACCAAAAGGGAGAAAAATTTACCCACCATAATATGGGTTGGGCTCAGGGACAACACAAGACATAGCAACTAACCATGCGTTTACATAGATCTAATCATACATTAGTTTTCAATCTACTTTTGAGTTGACCTTTCGACAAGTTAACATCAAACACGCTACAGTTGTTAACAAAGGTACTCATGCGATTTAATGCAGCAGTTAACATATAATTTGTTCTACTAAATGGTAAATAAATCAAGTTGTTAGAGTTTCTACTGCTTCTACGGTTAGTGTTAAAATTTATAAGAGAAAGAAGTTTTGGAGAATCGAATACACCAGTTATAAGTTGGTGTAAGTATACGATATCCGCAGATTTACTTTTCTCACTTAAAGATTGCATCTTTAATAATTTTCCACATATGAAGGAAGATTAAATGTGTCAGTTCCACTCAAGCCTCTCAGAGCAAACCGAACAAAACGTTTTTGAATTCTTTCGACACGATCAACATGCACATTGTAATGTGGGGACCATACTTGATTTGCGTTCTCCAAGTGAGGATGCACGATTGAATAATACAGAGTTGTAGTTGTTATTAAGCTATCAAACTCTTTGGCCCACCGTTTTATAAAACCAAGCATAGAAGACGCTTTTTTACAAATTCTATCAATATGCATGTTAAACGATAACTTAGAATCCATGCATATACCAAGGTCTTTGACGGTAGTTACACGAATTAAAGCAGTATCTTTAATTTTGTAATCAAAAATAAAATGAAGACTTGACCTTGGCAGATTTACTTGACGTTTATTTATTTATATTTGATAATTACAAAAAATTGATAATTTAACATTTGAAAATCCAACCACAAAAATCAAAAATTATCTTTAAACAGTTTCCATCGATGAATGTCTAATAACAGAATATATAGAATCAAAAAAATTTAATTAAATTTAAATAATATAGATCTAATTCAAAATATAATGATAAAAGCTCACATAATATTGTAATTTGGACTTCTATTAATTATGAATACTGAATTAAAGCAGTATCTTTAATTTTGTAATCAAAAATAAAATTGTTCCTTTTACGCGAAAAGGTCATAGTTGCCATTTATCTGGATTTAAAAACATGTTATTTTTAGAACACCAAACCTCAAAGGAGTTCAAGTCTGACTGGAGCTGACTGGTCTGAATTGTCATTAGAATCATTTGTTCTATATATTTTCATATCATCAGCATAAAAAAGCAAATGAGAGTGTTTGATGACGTGTAACATCATTAATTGCCAAAATAAATAGAAATGGACCCAGGTGGCTTCCTTGAGGAACACCCGATTCTGCAACAAACTCAGAAGACAACACGCCTCGGAACCGTATTTGATAAGATCGCTCCATCAAATACGATTTAATCCAGTTTACAAAATATTGTGGAAATCCCATTAATTTAAGTTTAAATAAAATTAGATTATGTGGTAATGCATCAAAAGCTTTGTTAAAGTCAGTGTAAATACAATCGACAGGACCAATAGATTTTAAGCAGAATGTAGTGAAACCGTGGGAATGCCAACGTCAGCTAATTCAACAACTAATTCAAATCAAAAACAACAATAGCAGCAGCAGCAAAGCAGTTTTAGGTATAATAAGAAGTTATAGAAAATATTAAGTTTCAGTTTCTAGTGAGATATAAAATAATAAGTGAGATTTTAAAAGTCGTTTTTAAAAGATATAATAAACACAAAATAAATTAACTTATATAATAAATATTACAATAAGTAAAAACAAAATTATAGAAGTCCAAATTACAATATTAATTGAGCTTTTATCATTATATTTTGAATTAGATCTATATTATTTAAATTTAATTCAAGTTTTTTGATTCTATATATTCTGTTATTAGACATTCATCGATGGAAACTGTTTTAAGATAATTTTTGATTTTTGTGGTTGGATTTTCAAATGTTAAATTATCAATTTTTTGTAATTATCAAATATAAATAAATAAACGTCAAGTAAATCTGCCAAGGTCAAGTCTTCATTTCCATACTGGATTTAATTTGTTTGCTCCTGCTAAAGTTATTATTTGGATTAAATTATGCAATTAATTTATAATTAAATTATTTTTTTGTTTTATAAATTTTAATACTCAAAACAATTAATTGTACTCCAATTACGTTTGAGTAATATAATTATAGATTTTCGGGTGTGTAGGTCAAAGGACGATGATTATCATCGTTGGGTGGGGTGGCCTCGCATTGCCCTGCCCACCGGCCCTTAGACCTCACCTACTCTCTCTACCACTGTTTCGTAAGCACGTCTGCAGTGCCGACAACCTTCTTAGATTGCAAAGCTACTCCTTGGCTTCACCTAGAGCCTCTATGGGAATAACTGCTAGTTGCTGTTTGCTCTAATGGGTGATTCTATTCTTCTGTGGCTGGCTCCGCTTAGCGAAGACCCCCGATCTCCGCTGCTTTGCATCCCAGCCGGAAATGGATTACTAATGAATGATCGCTGAAAAAGAAGAGAGTTATGGCGTTAGCATGTAGACCTAAAATTCGCAGAAATTTGGATTCTTACAAGTTAGAACAATTAATTGTTTTAACGAATCTTTCCAAAGAAACAACAACAACAAAGTTTTTTCAATATGAAAAGGAAAAAATCACTAGCTGTTTTATTGCAATTTCGGCCGTGCTAAAAGCTTCATCAGAAATCTTTGTGATACCCGTGCAAGCGCGCACTAACGCATTGCACTACAGAGGCGATGAGATTTGAAGTGTCAATTTCTCAGTTTTTCTCAAATTTCATATATTCACATTTGTTGCATTTTTGCTTTACTTTAGTCTTTATGCTTATGTTATTATTTATGGAGTCCAAGAGCCTGCTGGAAGTCTTCCATTAACAAAGCAAGTTTACTGAAGTTGTTTTTAGATTTTTGCTAATTTGTTTTCAGCTGTTTCTGTTTGGTCGTACTCTACCATTTGATTAAAGTTTTTTCCTAAATGACCTTGTTATTTATTATGTTGATTTTATAGGATTTAAATACAAATTCTAAATGTTTGATAGTTTAAATCATACTTGATTCTAAATACAAATTCTAATTGCTTGATAGTTTAAAATCGTTCATTGAGCTTAAAGTCAAAGTTAGAACAATTAATTGTTCTAACGAATCTTTCCAAAGAAACAACAACAACAACAACAAAGTTCTTTCAATATGAAAAGGAAAAAATTACTAGAAGATTTTATTGCAATTTCGGCAGTGCTAAAGGCTTCATCAGAAATCTTTGTGATACCCGTGCAAGCGCGCACTAACGCACTGCACCACAGAGGCGATGAGATTTGAAGTGTCAATTTCTCAGTTTTTCTCAAATTTCATATATTCACATTTAATGTTGTATTTTTGCTTTACTTTAGTCTTTATGCTTATGTTATTATTTATGAAGTCCACCAACCCGCTTGAAGTCTTCCACTAACAAAGCATGTTAACTGAAGTTGTTTTTAGATTTTTGCTGATTTGTTTTCAGCTGTTTCTGTTTGGTCGTGCTCTACCATTTGATTAAAGTTTTTTCCTAAATGACCTTGTTATTTATTATGTTGATTTTATATGATTTAAATACAAATTCTAAATGTTTGATAGCTTAAATCATACTTGATTTTAAATACAAATTCTAGTTGTTTACTTTTAAAAAAATACGAATATGAATATATAAAATTTGAGAAAAACTGAGAAATCGAAACTTCAAATCTCATCGCTTCTGTAGTGCAATGCGTTAGTGCGCGCTTGCACGGGTATCACAAAGATTTCTGATGAAGCCTTTAGCACGGCCGATATAACTATAAAATCAGCTAGTGATTTTTTCCTTTTCATATTGAAATAATTTTGTTGTTGTTGTTGTTGTTTCTTTGGAAAGATTCGTTAGAACAATTAATTGTTCGAACTTTACCTTAAGCTCAATAAATGATTTTAAACTATCAAACAACTAGAATTTGTATTTAGTATCAAGTATGATTTAAAATATCAAACTTTTAGAATTTGTACTTAAATCATATAAAATCAATATAATAAATAAAAAGGTCATATAGGAAAAAACTGTAAACATTATTATTCATTCTTAATTTATACGCACATACTTATTTAATAGCGCGAATTGTAAACAAACAAACGTACAAACATGTTCAGTGTGGGAAAATTGGGTCATATTTCCCCAAACACTGAATCCAACAATAAAATATTATTTAAAATATTCTACCTCTATTATAATTGCATGACGACAAAAAGTATGCATGCTAATTACAACAACAAAATACAATTAAAATTATATAACCTCTACGTTGGTTGACTTGCCGAAAATGTATTGTCAGCATTTTTGGCACTTGCCGCACAGAAGTAACTGGTTGGCATTATTTTATTGTCCTTAAATAAAATTAAAACTGATCGCCCAGTTCTTGTTGCGGTAGAACAGTGCTCACTTTATTGTATTATTTGTTTTACTTTCATTTGTTTGTTTAATCTACTGGCCTTGGCATTGAATTCATATAAAAGTGCCGCAATGCAATGAATGTTGATCGTTCGCTTTGTTGTCGCGGTGGATCAACTTTCATTGTCAGCACTTGGCCACTAGTAAAAAGACAATACTCTGGGGAATGCCTCGTTGTTATTCACAACATTCCTTCCCCCCTACACAAAGAAAATTTTTACCTTGAGGAGGTTACAATTTTCGTTTATTAACTTTTAAATTATCTTGTTTGTATGCTTGTTTTGCTTCTCTTACGATATTCTTCTCATATGTGTTTCTTTTAAGTAGATTCTTTGTTTTACTAGCTCTTTTCATAAGGTTTTTTCATGAACAAAAATGTTTTAATTCTATAGTTTCTATATTTACAAGTGTTCAACAACTTATTACATGCTTTTACATTTAGATATTAATAGTTAAAAAAAAATCCTTTTTTTTTCTTTTTTTTTCATTCATTTATATTCTTTATTTTCTTTTAATGCTCCCTATGTCTTGCAAAAAAAGACGCCTTGCCGATGGTTTAAAAACCGGGGCCTCTTCCTGCAAGGATGAAAACGGGAATCTAGTGACAGATGTCCAGAGTACACTAACGTTATGGAGGGAACACTTCTCTAAGCTTCTAAATGGCGACGCTGACAACAATCCCGCCAATAGAGATAATATTCCGGAAACCCCAATTTTGGATGACAGCGTTGAGGTTCCGGTGCCCGACTATGATGAAGTTCTGACAGCTATAGCTCGGCTTAAAAATAACAAAGCCGCGGGAGCTGATGGCTTACCTGCTGAGCTGTTTAAGAACGGAGGCGAAGCTCTACTTAAATGCATTCACGAGCTTCTATGCAGAATATGGTCGGAAGAATGCATTCCGACCGATTGGAATATCAGTGTGCTCTGCCCAATCCACAAGAAAGGCGATCCCACTATCTGTGCCAATTACCGTGGGATAAGCCTTCTTAATATCGCATATAAGGTCCTGTCGAGCGTTTTATGTGAAAGATTGAAGCCCATTGTAAACGAACTGATCGGACCTTATCAGTGTGGCTTCAGACCTTGAAAGTCCACCATCGACCAGATTTTCACGCTACGACAAATCTTGGAGAAGACTCAAGAAAAACAAGTCGACACCCACCATCTTTTTGTCGACTACAAAGCCGCCTTCGACAGCCCAATAAGGAAGCACCTGTACTCCACCATGTCTGAATTTGGTATTCCTGCAAAACTAATACGACTTTGCAGGATGACACTGAGCAACACCAGCAGCGCAGTTAAAATCGGGAAGGACCTCTCCCCACCATTTATTACCAAACGAGGTTTCAGACAAGGTGATTCCTTATCGTGCGACTTTTTCAACCTAATGATGGAAAAGATCATCCGAGATGCTGATCTGAGACGTAGTGGCACAATATTCTACAAGAGTGTTATGCTGCTTGCGTATGCTGATGACATCGATACCATTGGCCATAATACGCGCGAAGTCAGTGCAGCATTTTCCAGATTAGAAAGAGAGTCAAGTCGAATGGGTCTGGCAGTGAATGCAGATAAGACGAAATACTTAGTGTCAACAAACAAACAGTCCCAGCGTCTTGGAACCCACGTTACCGTTGACAATACCTCCTTCGAGGTTGTGAAGAACTTCGTTTATCTGGGATCCAGCATTAATTCAACCAACGACATCAGCATTGAGATCAAACGAAGAATAACTCTTGCCAACAGGTGTTACTTTGGGCTCAGTAGGCAATTGAGAAGCAGAGCCCTCTCTCGACGAACGAAAATCACGCTCTATAAATCGCTCATCATGCCCGTCCTACTTTACGCATCACAAACCTGGACGCTGAGCAGTTGAGATGAAAAGACTTTAGGAACATTCGAGAGAAAGATTCTTCGTAAGATCTACGGACCAATCTGTGTCAATGGCGAGTACCGAATACGGTGGAATGATGAACTGTATGAGCTGTACGCTGACATCGACATAGTCAAGCGCATTAAAATCGAGCGGCTTCGCTGGCTTGGTCATGTTCAGCGCATGAAAGACGATGCTCCAGTGAAGAAAACATTCGATTCGGTACCCAGCGGCGGTCAACGCAGAAGAGGACGACCGCATCTTCGTTGGAAAGACCAAGTAGAGGACAACCTGACGAAGCTTGGAATTTCCAACTGGCGCCAGCAAGCGAAAGACAGAAATGGCTGGCGCAAATTCTTAGATGAGGCCAAGACAGACATACGGTTGTAGCGCCAACTAAGTAAGTAAAGTATGTCTTGCATACATCTGGTGTAATCGTTCCGTCTTTGTTTAGCTACCCGCTTGTGGCTACAGTTTTTTGTTCTCTTTTTTCTGTTTCAGTTTCTATTTACCTAACGCGTAGTCCATCGGTGCCCTCGAAAACTGTCCCGGCGTTATTTTTCTATCTGTACTGGTTGTCGTCAATTTGTTGTTAAAGTTGTAGTACACCCTTGACATTCCTGCTTGTCCAAATTTATTGTGTTAAGGCATTATATCGAATTATTTTTGTATTCAACCAAATGTGATAATGTTATAAAAATTTTACACAGGTACTAAGCTACCAAGTGTGGCAACTACAAGGTACAAATTATCAACTTTATCTCCTTTAATATCTTTTGATACGCTATTTGCACTGCCTTGAGTCTCCATCTTCGCACTATGCTCCACAGAAAAAACTGCCAGCATATATTTGAAAAATGTTAAAAAACATAATTTCGAATTGTTACGATAAGTTTAACATTTTTAGTGAATTGTCGCATTGCTGAAATGAGTATACTGCAAACCTGCACTTCTGTTCCAATTTACTGTATCTTTTTAACGTTTATCGTTTAACGTTTATTTAAAATTGCTTGTTGTACCAAATTGCCATAAATGTTGTATTTATTCCAAGACTCCTGTTGTTTCTTTGCGCTGTCTTATCTCTGCTCTTTGCGCTCCTGTTATGGTGATGCATACAAGACTATTGGTAACCCTCACATAAAAAAATGTTTTTTATTTCTTATATAAAGCTATTTCTGTGTCACTACTCAATAGATAACTTATTTATTATTTTCAATATTTTTCATTTTCAATAATTTTGTCTACAACCAAGTGTAAATTTAAATGTTGCGCCGCAATGTTTTTGTACTGTTTTAAATTTTGCGCTAATTATAGCAACTATTACAATATATACATGGTTTATTTGCTTTTTTCAGTGACCTTCATATAAGTTAAGGTAACAAATATTTAAACTCAGGAAATATGCTGACACTATGTCTACGAGTGCACGCGCATCCGATGCATTCGTCAAACCGTGAGAATGCCAACGTTATCTACTCCAATAACCACTACAATAAAACACAACAACAACAGAGTCCACGTGCATCCGCTAAATTCGTCAAACCGTGAGAACGCCAACGTCAGCTACTTCAACAAACATTACAATCAACAGCAACAACAACAGCAATATCAAATAATAAAGTCGCTCATAGCGAAGAAAAAAAAATTTTTTTTATTAACTTAAACTCGCAATAAATTAACTGGCCGATAATATATATAAATTTTCCGAGCACGGTATAATATAAAATACGATAAAGCTCGATAATAATATAAAATAAATTTTCCGAGCACGGACCAGCGAAAATCACTCACAAGTTTTCTAAAGTCGGTAGTTAAAAAGTGAGAAAAGGAAAAAGTATCGCGATCAACGGTTAGAAACCACGACTGGGAAACTCCGATGTGATAATATAAGTTGTTATTTATGCTATAAATGAGGCATGTATAAGACTAAGTCTTAAATGTCAACATAATGTAACTAAATAAATACAAAATACAAATACAAAAATACAAATAATCATCGATGAGTTTTAAAAAGTGATAAATAATTGAATAACGAGAAAATACGAAAGTATCGTTAAAAGACTTTATCTATGGTTAAAAACCAAAAACAGTGAAATAAAAGAATAACGAAAAAATAAAAAAGTATCGTTAAAAAACTTTATCTAAGGTAAAAAACCACAACAAAAAAACTCTGAAGTGATAGTACTAATAAGCTGAAATACGCAGCAGGAAACGAAGCCCCAAGTAAACGGATAACCGTAGGAAAAGGAGCTTTTTATAAGCAGCCGCCTGCCCATAAATTCACCTACAATCACCGCTGGAACAATGAATATACCACTAAGGATACTGTTAATATATTTTTATGTAAGTTTGTCAGAATTTTTTTGAAAAGTGAGAAAAATTAAAGAAGCTGATTTAATACTACTTAAATAAACTAATGTCTAAAAATATAAAATTTCATTTAAAAATCATAAAAATTTTGCGCAGAAATTAAAGTAAAAATTTCTGAATTTAAGAAAATATCTATTTAAAAATTTTTTTATACATTTGTCGAAAAGATATAAAATGGAAACAGATACCTGAATTTAAGAAAAAATTTATTGAAAAAGAAATTTTTCTAATTTTTGTAAAGAAATTAAAGCGTTAATATCCGAAAACGTTTATTTAAAAAATATCTTATAAATATTTGTAAATTAATTAAGGCGAAAATATCTGAATTCAAGAAAACGTTTAGTTAAAAATTATCCAACTTTTGTGAATAAATAAAAGTGAAAAAAATTGTCCAACTTTTGTGAATAAATAAAAGTGAAATTATTTGAATCTAACGGAACACTAATCTGAAAATTATCCAAGGAATTAAAGCAAAGATTATAAATTGAGTCTAGGTGAAACATAACCGTTTCGTAAGTCAGACTGCTTTCTGCTCATGCAAAAAAATTTGCAATAAACCGTCCCACGCATCATTTATTCTCACAGTGGCTGCTGAAGAGTTTGCAACTGTTCTGAGCTCTAATATGTGGGCTGATAATATCTTTGTTTCTGAGTTTAAGCCTAAACTCAGGTCTAGAAGGACCTAAAACTAAATAGGCTTTCTCTTTACTATCAAAATGTAAGGGGATTGCGTTCAAAGACGCGCGACATTTTTTTGTCAACTCAGAATTTTTCTGAAGTTATTATCGCGTTGACTGAAACTTGGTTAAACTTGGTTGAACGGAGCAATTACTGACTTAGAACTGTTTGACAATAGTTTTTAAGTATATAGGAAGGACAAACACGCTGACAATAATTCTGCAGTTGGTGGTGGTGTCCTATTAGCTGTAAGGAGCTCCTGTGTTAGTTCCTTTATTGATATTCCCTGCTCTGCTAGCATCGAACTTATATGCGTTAAGTTTGTACATTGCAGTTCTAATGTATATGTTATAAATGCATACGTTCCTCCAAAGAGCAGTGTAGAGGTCTATGCAAGCCTTGCGGATTGCATAGAATTTATATTAAATTTACTTGACGTTAATGACATTTTATTGTTGGGCGATTTTAATTTGCCTGACTTAAAATGGCATTCTTCTGACGATGAAATATATTTTTGTGCACCTAATTCGAAGACATGCCACATATATTTGTTGACAATATATGTTCTGACTTACAAAAAGTTAGTTGTATTTATAATAGTCTGGAAAGGCTGCTTGACCTAGTCTTAACTACAGACAGTAACAATGTCATTGTTCAGAAGGCACTTCATGCTTTGACAACTATTGATAGTTACCATCCACCTTTGAGTATTTGGTATAAATCTGATAGGGAGAATATGGTAAATTCAAGCTCTGTTGACACAGTTTATGAATTCGATTTAAAAAAAGCTGACTTTTTGAAGTTCAATCATTTACTTTATAGTAAATGAAATATAATTACAGAATACATAATTAATAAGAGTCTTAAAAGTTCAATAAATTTTTTCTATACGGAGCTCTTTGCCATGTTTTCTCAGTCTGTACCATATAGTCTCAAATTTGCGAAAAATTCTTCGTACCCATGGTACAAGAAGGATTTAAAGACTCTTCGTAACAATAGGAATATGGCATGGAAGAAATATGTTTGTAGTTATGACTCAAATGACCTAGAAACATACAAACGTTTGTTTCTGGAATTTGAGAATCGCTCAGCTACATTATATAATGAGTATTTGGATAATATGAAGCTGAGTATTTTGTCTGATCCAAGAAAATTTTGGGGATTTATAAATATTAAGAAGAAGACTGATGGATTTCCTTCTTCTTTCAAATTTCAGGATGGATTTACTGACGATTCCACCATTATTTGTGGCCTATTTGCCAATCTTTTTAAAGAATCGTTTAGTTCAGATTCTTTTAATCCTGATTTAGCGTATTTTGATTATATGAACAGTGCACCCAAAGTTTCTTTGGAAAATATATCTTTTACCCCAGAGGATATTTTCAAGTACATTGTATCAATCAATGAAGATTTTAGCGCTGGACCAGATGGGATTCCTGCCGCAGTATTAAAACAATGCGGCTCCATTTTGTGTCAACCACTCTCGTTACTTTTTATTAAGTCAATTAATGAAAGTAATTTTCCTCTTTTCCGGAAAAAAAACTTATATCAGTCCTATTTACAAAAAAGGTTGCAGGAATGACGTCACTAATTATAGGCCTATCGCTAAGCTGTCTTCAAATCCTAAACTTTTTGAGCGAATAGTGTACGATCGAGTGAAAATTCACTGTGGGCAAGTCATGACAACTCGTCAGCATGGTTTTGTTACTGGCAGATCCACTGTGTCTAATCTCCTCGACTTCACTACATTCTGCTTAAAATCTATTGATTCTGGTAGCCAGGTCGATTGTATTTACAATGACTTTAGCAAAGCTTTTGATAAATTACCACATAATCTAATTCTATTTAAACTTAAATTAATGGGATTTCCACAATATTTTGTAAACTGGATCAAATCGTATTTGATGGAGAGATCTTATCAAATACGGTTCCGAGGTGTGTTGTCTTTTGAATTTGTTGCGGAATCGGGTGTTCCTTAAGGAAGCCACCTGGCTCCACTTCTGTTCATTTTGGCAATTAATGATTTAACCCACATCATCAAACACTCTCATTTGCTTATTTATGCTGATGATATGAAAATATACAGAACAATTGATTCTAATGACAATTCAGACCAGTCAGCTCCAGTCAGACTTGAACTCCTTTGAGGTTTGGTGTTCTAAAAATAACATGTTTTTAAATCCAGATAAATGTCAAACTATGACCTTTTCGCGTAGAAGGAACAATCTTGTTTTTTATTACAAAATTAAAGATACTGCTTTAAGTCGTGTAACTACCGTCAAAGACCTTGGTATATGCATGGATTCTAAGTTATCGTTTAACATGCATATTGATAGAATTTGTAAAAAAGCGTCTTCTATGCTTGGTTTTATAAAACGGTGGGCCAAAGAGTTTGATAGCTTAATAACAACTACAACTCTGTATTATTCAATCGTGCATCCTCACTTGGAGTACGCAAGTCAAGTATGGTCCCTACATTACAATGTGCATGTTGATCGTGTCGAAAGAATTCAAAAACGTTTTGTTCGGTTTGCTCTGAGAGGCTTGAGTGGAACGGACACATTTAATCTTCCTCCATATGAGGAAAATTATTAAAGATGCAACCTTTAAGTTAGAGAAGGAAATCTGCTGATATCGTATACTTACACCAACTTATAACTGGTGTATTCGATTCTCCAGAACTTCTTTCTCTTATAAATTTTAACACTAACCGTAGAAGCAGTAGAAACTCTAGCAACTTGATTTATTTACCATTTAGTAGAACAAATTATATGTTAACTGCTGCATTAAATCGCATGAGTACCTTTGTTAACAACTGTATCGTGTTTGATGTTAACTTGTCGAAAGGTCAACTCAAAAGTAGATTGAAAACTAATGTGTGATTTAGATTAGTGATGGGCACACACATATTATCAAATTCTTTGCTTGTGTGTGAAGCAGAGAAAAACGAAGAGCAACTTGGCGTTCGTCAATTTTAAGCTGGAAGTTCATTGATGCAGTTGTGTTTTGCGTCCGTCTACTCGGTGGCACAATTTTATTAAGTATGTGAAAGGTAATGGGAGCGAGTTTAATGCTTGTGAACGTAACGTTGAGAAAGTGCAATTTAAGCTAGATAAGTTGAAAATATTTAAACTTTTCTTGCATGATTTGTAAAACTGCGCAGCCAGATCTAACTGCAACAACTGCTCAACACCAGCTGACTTGATTTGCTTAGCAAAAATCAAAACAAAGCAACAGCCGAACGCACGCGATTGAAAGCCACACGAAGAAGTTTATAGTGTACATGTGTCGACGTCGCTCAAGTAGCATTTTGTTTCCAAACACGTGTGTTGGAAACTGATTTAGATCTATGGAAGCGCATGGTTAGTTGTTATGTCTTGTGTTGTCCCTGAGCCCAACCCATATTATGGTGGGTAAATTTTTCTCCCTTTTCGTTTTTTTTTTGACCACTTTTATTCGATATCTTGGAGATATTTCAATGATATTTGGGTTGGTTCTTAAAATGATTTATTGCGGAGAAAGTGTGAAAAAGCTGTAGTAGCTGAACTCTATTGTTATTGCATGTAGGTGAAACATTAAGTGCAAATAAGTTAAACGGCATATTCCTATCCATTAACAAAACATGTCGACTCCAGAAGAACAGTTAAGCGAGAAACTAGCTTAGCTTAGGGTCACCAACAATCCTAATCCTAATGATCTCAATCAAAACCCATCTAGTGCACACCCTGATCCCCAGCCTATTATTCTTAAAGAGAATTTAACGAGACAGATTGCGCAATTAATCACATCAACTATCCAAAATATTAGTAACCCGTTTTTGAAACACGATGACACCAACTATACGGTACCATTTAATCCAACTTACTTGAACGAACTTGATAGAATACCGGATATAGTAAAGTGTCTACGCGAATTTTCTGGACAACCAGGAGAATTCAACTCCTGGCGCAAAACCGCCGATAGAATCTTTACCGCTTTACCGAGAATGTAAAAGGAACACCGCGGTACTATGCTATCTTGCACACTGTTAGGCATAAGATCATAAGCGAGGCGGACACAGCCTTAGAATCGTACAGAACACCGCTAGACTGGCCTAAAATCAAAAAGTGCTTAATGATGCACTATTCAGATAAACGTGACATAGGCACGCTCGAACACGAAATGGTTACACTAAGACAAAACAACAAGACAATAACTGAATTTTACCAGCTAGTATACCAATACCTTTCTTTAATATTAGACAAGATCGCATGCTTAGAGCTAAGCGAAGAATCGCTTCACACTATGACTAATGCATATCGGGACAAGGCATTAGATACGTTCATTAGGGGACTCAACGGCGAGCTCCCTAAGCTCTTAAGTGTTCGTGAACCAACAACACTACCGCAAGCTCTGCAACTGTGCCAAAAACTAGACAACATGGCATACAGAATAAACTCCATGCAGAGGGCGAATACCACTAAGAAACCTAATTATCCGTTACCACTATTTAGACCAAATCATCAAAACCATCTCCCCATGCCAGCGTTTAGAAATAAATTTTTCCCAGAACTAACGCACATGCCCCAATTCAGATATAATAATAATCCATATGGATTCCAGAACAATAATAACAATTTTTCACGTAATAACTCGTTTAGATTTCAACCAAAGCCACCATTTGATCATTCCGGATTCAATAACCGACCATACTTCCCACCGAAACCACCCGTACCTATGGAAATTGATCATTGAATTAACTCTAGACAGGTTAATTACCAAAATCGACCCCAGAATAGTTTTAATAGACCTCAGAATAATTTTAACAGGACTCAGAACTCCTTCAATCAACATCAAACCCCAATACAAAAACGACAACTTCCTCATTACTCCCAACAAAGCCACCAACCCAACAAAATTCAACGAACATTCTTTACACACACTGAAGAAGCGGAAGATCCATACTACGAGCCTGAAGGATTTTATTCCGAAGAATGTTATGAAGAAAATTTTGAACCAAACCATCAACCACAAGTAGATCAATAAGACACGAAACAAACCGACGACGTTCATTTTTTAGACTAAAGGACTCTTCGCTACCTTATTACGAGTTCACAGCGAAGAACGGACGCAGATACAATTTCTACTTGACACGGGTTCGAATAAAAATTATATTCAACCAAATCTTATTAGAACACCCCAAAAAAATATAAAGCCATTTTTCGCTAATTCTATAGCAGGAAAGGTCAAAATTTCATATTATGCCTATGTAGATATATTCCATGAACAAATGGAAAAAATGAAATTCTTTTTATTACCGGGACTCGAAACATTTAACGGTATCATTGGTAATGATACCCTTAAGGAGCTCAACGGAGTTATCCATACAGATAAAAATGACTTTATCCGAAAAAACAAACTAAAATATCCTTTAAAGCAATTTAAAACTGACTCAGTCAACAACCTCGAAATTAGAACTTCTCACCTCTCAAGGCAACAAGAACAAGTATTGCAAGCTCTACTTAAATCCTTTCCAACGCTTTTCTCCGACCCCGACAAAAAACTCACTTACACCACAACTGTTCAAGGCGAAATACGCACTACAACAGAAACACCGGTATACTCTAGATCTTACCCTTTTTCCATGGCATTCAAGGACGAAGTAGAAAAAAAAGTCCAAGAGATGCTCAAACAAAACATTATAAGACCATCAAAGTCGCCGTATAACTCTCCAGTATGGATTGTTACAAAAAAAGATGATGCCTCCGGCGAGAAAAAGTACCGGATGGTAATAGACTATAGGAAATTAAATTTAGTAACCGTCGCAGACAAGTATCCAATCCCCGAAGTAAACGAAGTTTAATACAATCTTGGTAAAAATGCATATTACACTGTAATCGATCTTAAGAGTGGCTTCCATCAAATATCTCTTAAGGAATCTGATAGAGAAAAGACAGCGTTCTCTATCAATAACGGAAAATTCGAGTTCAACAGGCTCCCATTCGGCCTGAAAAATTCTCCCTCCATTTTCCAACGCGCTCTTGACGACGTTTTAAGAGAACATATCGGCGTTAGATGCTACGTCTACATAGACGATATCATCATATTCGGGAAAAATGAAGATGAACATTTCAGGAATCTTCAAGCGGTCTTCGAAACTTTAGAAAATGCAAACTTTAAAGTTCAACTTGACAAATGCGAGTTCCTGAAAAAGGAAGTCGAATTTTTAGGTTTCATAGTTTCACAGAATGGTCTCAAGACCAACCCCAAAAAGGTACAGGCTATTGTAGAACTCCCGCAACTAAAAACGCTTAAAGACTTAAGGTCATTCTTAGGGATGACTGGCAATTACCGCAGATTCATTAAAAGATATGCCGTGGATAAGTGGTCTAGTAAAACCACTCACAGCCATCTTACGAGGAGAAAGTGGAAACCCACTTGTCCAAATCGTGGGTTATATCGAAAACAAAACCCATAAATATGAACAGTCAAGCAATTGATGCATGGAATAAAGCCAAAAGTTGTTTAATCTCAAAAGAGGTAATGCTTTCGTATTCCGATTTTCAGAGAGGTTTCGAGTTAACAACAGACGCCTCTAATCAAGCTTTGGGAGCAGTGCTCTCACAAGATTCAAAACCGATTACATTTTTATCCAGGACATTGAGTAAGACAGAGGAATCGTATGCCACAAACGAAAAGGAGATGCTCGCCATAATATGGGCGCTGACAACTCTCCGCAGTTTCCTTTACGGATCTAGAAAAGTCAAAATATACACCGATCACCAACCGTTGACATGCGCACTCAGTACAAAAAATGCCAACTCCAAAATTAAACGCTGGAAAGCTATATTGGAGGAATATAATTATGAGTTACAATACAAATCAGGTACAACAAACGTTGTAGCAGACTCGTTATCTCGTCCTCCACCCACACAGGTTTTTACCCTTACGGGTACCGAACACAGCGATGAAATTTCATCTCATAACCTAATTCCCTCAGTCTATACACCCATCAATGCTTTTAAAAATCAAATATTTCTAAAAATAGAAGAAATACCAACATACCAGTTTAAGATAATTTTCCCCGGATATTACCGGCATATAATTACAGAACCTCGATACAATCAAGAAAATTTAACAGATCTCTGCAAAAGATACCTCAACCCTTCGGTCATAAACTGTATTCAAAAATCAGAAAGAGTTATGGTAGGAGTTATTGTAGGAAGTTTATACACTACATTTTAACAATTACAAAATAAGATTTATGCAAATTGTCGTAGAGGACATAATTAATGAACAACGACAGGAAGACATTATTATCGACACACATAACCGAGCACATAGAAACGCAAAAGAAAATAAACTACAAATCTTAAAAAAATACTATTTTCCAAGTATAAACATCAAAATTCAGAGAGTAACAAAAAAATGCGTAACGTGCAAACAGAATAAATACGAAAGACATCCCAATCAACCAAAATTAAACGAAACACCCATGCCTAATCACCCCGGTCACACGGTACATATAGATATTTACTCGACGGACAAGAAATTAGTGTTGACTAGCCTAGACATGTTTACAAAATACGCACAAACGAAAATAATTCCCGGAAAATCAATAGAAGAAATAAGGAGACCCCTTAGAGACTTATTATTTTTTACGGCGTACCGAAATCAGTAATAATAGATAACGAAAAATCCCTAAATTCAGCAACGATAATGTTCATGATGAAAGACGAGCTAGGAATCAATGTTTATGTAACTATCCCATATAAAAGCGAAATCAATGGTCAGGTCGAACGGTTTCATTCAACCTTGTCCGAAATTATGAGATGCCTCAAAAGCGACGGAACAAATAGAAACTTTGAAGAACTACTTGAAAGATCAACAAACGAGTACAACCACAGCATTCACTCCACAACAGGAAGGAAACCGGTAGATCTCTTCTTTGGCAGAACCGTGGATTTTAGCCCACACGACTATGAAAAAACACGACAAGACAATATAAAAAAACAACAAACTGACCTACGACGCCATAACAAAAATAGACACACAATAAAAGAATACTTGCCAGGACAAGTAATATATGTAAAACAAAACAAGAGAATAGGAACGAAATTATCAGCAAAATTTAAAAAAGAAATAGTGAAAGAAAATAGGCATACCACAGTAGTAACAGAATTAGGAAAAATAGTACATAAGAGTAACATACGGAACTAAGACCTCTAATAAAAATTAACATCTTCTTCCAGACTATATGCAACGCAGAAATACAAATACTGGACTATTCTAATTCACAATTAATCACCGTAGATACAGGAACAGCTAGATTACAGACAGGAACCTTTAAAATTCTTCACGTGATCGAATTCGAAAAATATCGAACGTTTATTGACGATACGGAAATAGCAATAAATAAAGCCCTAAAGCAGAATCACACGTTGTATCCCTTCCTCATCCACACTATATCGCAAATAAAAAACAATATCAATAGAATAAAAACAAACAAATAAACAAGAAGATCATTAGATTTTATAGGCTAAGTATGGAAATGGATTGCAGGGAGTCCTGACCATGCTGACTTCAATATTATCGAGGAAAAAATTAATAATGTTTTAGAAAACAATAATAAGCAATTTATTATAAATAAAATAACAATTGAACAAATTAAAAGATTAACGAAAATAACAAATGATATTTCAAAAAATATGCAAAACGAAGGTATCATTAGGGAAGAATTTATTAAAAAAATTAAATACCAACTAGAAATAATCAAAGAAGAATTTGGTAACATAGAATACGCTTAAATTGGGCTAAGGCAGGAGTAGTTAATTCCTTCATATTATCTAACGAAAAAATAAATATTACAGAAATCTTTATTGCAAAAGAAGATGCCCCTTACTTAAATATAGAAGAGGCTCTTGAGTTTGCAGAAATAAAAATAGCTAGTAATAAGTCAACTTTAATTTATATAATAAACATACCTACCACTACTTATCATCAGTGTCATACCATTAAGATAAAACCCGTAAAAAGGGTTAATGTTATCAACAAAATTGAATATGAAAACATCCTGAGTTGTAATAATAAGCACACAAGACATAAGCAACACTTTATGTTTACCGAACCTAATGCGAAGCCGACCAGCAAGATGCACCATTATTAACAATCAGCACATCCCTAAGATAGAGGAGATCTCAACAGGATTACTGCTTCTTAACCAGTTCAATGCATCATTAACCACGAATAACGAAACTATCAAATTAAAAGGAAGTTTTATAATAAAATACCACAACACAAGCATAGAAATCAACAACAAAACGTATTTAACAAAAGAAGTTACCATCCACACGCCACTACCAGCACTGCTACAACCAATTTCCCAATCAAAAGAAAAAGAGGAGATATTGTCTTTGGAAATGATGAGAGAATTTAACATTAACAATACCGACCAAATTAATTTACTAGACACACGGAACGAGATTTCATTAGCCGCCAATTTAAGTCTTACAGTCCTGATAATTATCCTAATAGTCTTCATAGCAAGAAAAATTATACCTTCAAAAATATCCCAACTAACAAAACCCAATAAGATGTTGGAAAGCAAACTAAGGAAGGATAACGAATCGTCACCAGAAGATCCCAGGCTAAAAACTCCGAAATTTTCACATTCTACAATAGAAGGACTAAATCATATTTTTAATAAAGAAAGACCTTCCAGCGAGGACGCTTGAATTTAAGAAGGGAGGAGTTAAGGTAACAAATATTTAAACTCAGGAAATATGCTGACACTATGTCTACGAGTGCACGCGCATCCGATGCATTCGTCAAACCGTGAGAATGCCAACGTTATCTACTCCAATAACCACTACAATAAAACACAGCAACAACAGAGTCCACGTGCATCCGCTAAATTCGTCAAACCGTGAGAACGCCAACGTCAGCTACTTCAACAAATACTACAATCAGCAGCAACAACAACAGCACCAACAACAGCGGCAGCGCAGGTTTAGGTGTAATAATAAAGCTATAGAAAATGTTAAGTTAGTTCAATATCAAATAATAAAGTCGCTCATAGCGAAGAAAAAAATTTTTTTATTAACTTAAACTCGCAATAAATTAACTTATATAATAAATTTTTTTTTCATATTTTCTTTGTTATCAACTCAACGTATTATTTCAAAGGGTTTAATTTCACTTTACTCCTCTTAATTTCTAAACATTTTAAATATCATTTTAACTGATTTTTTTTACTTATATTTTCATGTATCTATAATGGGCTTTTTCAAATATTCTTTGTAACAGTTTGCTTTTATATAAATCTATTCATACCTTAACAAAATTTGTTTTGCTTAGTTCCTTTATTTTTTAATGGTTACTTTTTAAATATGTTCATCCATATTTCGACATGTTTCAATTATGTAGTTACTTATATTTAAAAACATTTTGTTCTTCTTTGTAAACCCTTAACTGTCTTCTTTTCCTTTCTATAAAAATACTCTTTTATTATTAATTTTAAACTGAATGCTTTAATTCGAGAGTTTTCATTTATATATTTATCGAATCTCAATATTTCCGCATAGTGAGAATTTTTATTTTCATTTTTATTTTGCCTATCGAATTTTTCGATATATTTATGCGAATTTGTATTCTTCTTTTCAATCTTTCAACGCTTGAGTGCATTTTATTTATCTTTAAATTCATTTAAATTTAGGTATTTACATCCTAAAAAAAGAAATAATTTCTTTTTTATCTTTTTAAAAAAACTTATTTTTCTCGAATTGTAAAATCAAATTTTCTTTTATTATTTTTTTCTGTATTTTACTCTTCCATTTTATGAATTATGTTTTACTGCGTTTTCATTGACTTCATTTTTAACTAATGTATTTATTTAATTTTTTTTTGTAATACTTCAATGACTAATTTAAATCCAAAACAAAGTTTACAGAATTATTTTAAATAAAGTGGCACTATTTTGGGATCTACAAGTAGAATGCGTTATACTAGAATTTAATCCTTGCGAGGGATTTCTGTAACAACGTCAATCACTTTGAAGATGCCAACACATTTGCCTTTTACTTTAGATTTTCTCCGCTTTTTATTTTTTCCTACTATATCTTGGCTCTCTAATTGTTCCATTTATATGCCAACATTCTTTCTCTTTTCATTTTATAATCATTTCCACAGCACATCTTTCTTTTAACTGATTCTTCCTTACACTACTTCTTTAAACTTTATTTATTTGTAACATTGCCCTATTTTGGCCACACATTTGCTGTTACATTCGATACTATTCTTTTACCTACAAAAAATTTCTCCTTTGTAATCTTTTAAAATTCTTCTTAATATGAACCATTTTCCATACATTCTAAAACAATTTTGTGTATCATATTAGTTTTATTTTAATAAATCTAATCCTAATATGTGTCTAATACTACTTACTTTTTCGCTTTACCGTACTTTAATTATTTTATGTTATTAGATATCTTAAAAATGTTTTTTTTTTCGTTTTATTTAAAATTCTAACACCTAAACTACCTTTTTCTACTTCTAAAAAAAAAAATAAATAAAAAAAATTATCATAATAATTTTTGATACTTCTTTTGCTTTCTGTCTTACCAGTTCGTGCGCTCTCTGAATTTGGTATTTCATTACTTTTGAGGTATCTTCGGCGTTATCCACCGGACTACACTTTCACTTTAAATAAGTTGGCATTTCTGAGTCAAACCCATTTAATGTTTTGAAAGGTGTTTGCTTTGTTGTCGTATGCGGTGTGTTATTGTGAACGTGCATCGCGGACGATAACCACTGATCCCAATTGGACCCGTTTTCTTTTACAAAACCTCTCAAATATTCTGCCAAAGGCCTATGGCTTCTCTCTAGGGAACCATTTGCTTGAGGATGATATGGTGTAATATGTATTTTTTTAATAGCTAACATTTTACATTCATCTGAAAACACGCGTGAAATAAAATTTGAGCCGTTGTCTGTAATTAACACCCTTGGTGTATTGTGGCGAGTTATAATTTCGTTGAAAAACGCTTTCGATATTGTGCATGCTTCAGCATCTGGTATCGCAACACATGCCATATACATCGAAAAATCGTCTTGAAACGTTAAAATGTATTTATTACAAGACACAGTCTCTGGCAATATGCCGACTATATTCATAAAAACCTTGTCTAATTCTTTAGAATGATAATAATGATCATAATGATCATAATGATAATAATGATAATAATGATAATAATGATAATAATGATAATAATGATAATAATGATAATAATGATAATAATGATAATAATGATAATAATGATAATAATGATAATAATGATAATAATGATAATAATGATAATAATGATAATAATGATAATAATGATAATAATGATAATAATTATAATAATGATAATAATGATAATAATGATAATAATGATAATAATGATAATAATGATAATAATGATAATAATGATAATAATGATAATAATGATAATAATGATAATAATGATAATAATGATAATAATGATAATAATGATAATAATGATAATAATGATAATAATGATAATAATGATAATAATGATAATAATGATAATAATGATAATAATGATAATAATGATAATAATGATAATAATGATAATAATGACAATAATGATAATAATGATAATAATGATAATAATGATAATAATGATAATAATGATAATACTGATAATAATGATAATAATGATAATAATGATAATAATGATAATAATGATAATAATGATAATAATGATAATAATGATAATAATGATAATAATGATAATAATGATAATAATGATAATAATGATAATAATGATAATAATGATAATAATGATAATAATGATAATAATGATAATAATGATAATAATGATAATAATCATAATAATGATAATAATGATAATAATGATAATAATGATAATAATGATAATAATGATAATAATGATAATAATGATAATAATGATAATAATGATAATAATGATATAAATGATAATAATGATAATAATGATAATAATGATAATAATGATAATAATGATAATAATGATAATAATGATAATAATGATAATAATGATAATAATGATAATAATGATAATAATGATAATAATGATAATAATGATAATAATGATAATAATGATAATAATTATAATAATGATAATAATGATAATAATGATAATAATGATAATAATGATAATAATGATAATAATAATAATAATGATAATAATAATAATAATGATAATAATGATAATAATGATAATAATGATAATAATGATAATAATGATAATAATGATAATAATGATAATAATGATAATAATGATAATAATGATAATAATGATAATAATGATAATAATGATAATAATGATAATAATGATAATAATGATAATAATGATAATAATGATAATAATGATAATAATGATAATAATGATAATAATGATAATAATGATAATAATGATAATAATGATAATAATGATAATAATGATAATAATGATAGTAATGATAATAATGATAATAATGATAATAATGATAATAATGATAATAATGATAATAATGATAATAATGATAATAATGATAATAATGATAATAATGATATTAATGATAATAATGATAATAATGATGATTTTGATAATAATGATAATAATGATGATTTTGATAATAATGATAATAATGATAATAATGATAATAATGATAATAATGATAATAATGATAATAATGATAATAATGATAATAATGATAATAATGATAATAATGATAATAATGATAATAATGATAATAATGATAATAATGATAATAATGATAATAATGATAATAATGATAATAATGATAATAATGATAATAATGATAATAATGATAATAATGATAATAATGATAATAATGATAATAATGATAATAATGATAATAATAATAATAATGATAATAATGATAATAATGATAATAATGATAATAATGATAATAATGATAATAATGATAATAATGATAATAATGATAATAATGATAATAATGATAATAATGATAATAATGATAATAATGATAATAATGATAATAATGATAATAATGATAATAATGATAATAATGATAATAATGATAATAATGATAATAATGATAATAATGATAATAATGATAATAATGATAATAATGATAATAATGATAATAATGATAATAATGATAATAATGATAATAATGATAATAATGATAATAATGATAATAATGATAATAATGATAATAATGATAATAATGATAATAATGATAATAATGATAATAATGATAATAATGATAATAATGATAATAATGATAATAGTGATAATAATGATAGTAATGATAATAATGATAATAATGATAATAATGATAATAATGATAATAATGATAGTAATGATAATAATGATAATAATGATAATAATGATAATAATGATAATAATGATAATAATGATAATAATGATAATAATGATAATAATCATAATAATGATAATAATGATAATAATGATAATAATGATAATAATGATAATAATGATAATAATGATAATAATGATAATAATGATAATAATGATAATAATGATAATAATGATAATAATGATAATAATGATAATAATGATAATAATGATAATAATGATAATAATGATAATAATGATAATAATGATAATAATGATAATAATGATAATAATGATAATAATGATAATAATGATAATAATGATAATAATGATAATAATGATAATAATGATAATAATGATAATAATGATAATAATGATAATAATGATAATAATGATAATAATGATAATAATGATAATAATGATAATAATGATAATAATGATAATAATGATAATAATGATAATAATGATAATAATGATAATAATGATAATAATGATAATAATGATAATAATGATAATAATGATAATAATGATAATAATGATAATAATGATAATAATGATAATAATGATAATAATGATAATAATGATAATAATGATAATAATGATAATAATGATAATAATGATAATAATGATAATAATGATAATAATGATAATAATGATAATAGTGATAATAATGATAGTAATGATAATAATGATAATAATGATAATAATGATAATAATGATAATAATGATAATAATGATAATAATGATAATAATGATAATAATGATAATAATGATAATAATGATAATAATGATAATAATGATAATAATGATAATAATGATAATAATGATAATAATGATAATAATGATAATAATGATAATAATGATAATAATGATAATAATGATAATAATGATAATAATGATAATAATGATAATAATGATAACAATGATAATAATGATAATAATGATAATAATGATAATAATGATAATAATGATAATAATGATAATAATGATAATAATGATAATAATGATAATAATGATAATAATGATAATAATGATAATAATGATAATAATGATAATAATGATAATAATGATAATAATGATAATAATGATAATAATTATAATAATGATA
This sequence comes from Dichetophora obliterata, assembly GCA_963920525.1. NCBI lineage: Eukaryota > Metazoa > Arthropoda > Insecta > Diptera > Sciomyzidae > Dichetophora > Dichetophora obliterata. The sequence continues at coordinate 155,507,979 of OY986437.1, read as the reverse complement.
ATAACGAAAATAATGATTTTTTTTTTTAGACTGAACCAACGCTCAGGGGATGCCCCCTATAAATGCGTAAGCATTGTGTTGATTCGGAAGATGGGTGATAGTTAGTTGGATGGTGGATAGATGAAGTAGTGTCGGTGAAGATTTGTTTTGAATTTGCACAGCTCAAAACTGCCGGGAAACACGCTCGCAGGGAGACTATTCCACAACTTAACCGCGCGACTAAAGAACGAATTATCGCGGTAATGCGAGGTTCTATTAGGCATCGATGCAATGGTAAAGGGGTGGGCTTGGACAGCTGCCCGAGTGGACCTGGGAAACACACGAGCTGGTGGCATCAGGCCATGTATCTCCCTTGAACACTTCCCATGGTAATAGAGTAGAAGGGGGTAATGTCGTGCAGGGGGTAATGTCGTGCACTGGCTTTTTTAGCATAAAAAATTGAATGATATACCAGCCGTTGGTAAGGTATGGGCCTACTGACCTACAGAGCTCATGCCTGCAATACTAGCAATATCCATGGTGTAAAGAACTTCCGTTTTCCCGGATTTTTACAGCTGGGGTATGCTCGCCGGTGTCCAGCGTTCGTTGCAGAAAATTTGTAATTAAATCCCTTTCGCTTTGTTTTCTTTAATATTTCTTCAGTTTATTCGCAATTCACAATTGGCGTTACTCTACTGGCTTAATGGTATAGGACCTTACACACACACACCTATGCACCGATGTTTTGACCTGGATCTTGTTTCGATGTCTGATGCCCTTGAGAAGATGACGTGACGGAGCTTTATCTTGGTGACTGCATACGTAGTTCCGGAGTAAGTGATGCGATGAAGACGAGCGACGCTAGCGTGTTTCCTGGGGCTGTGGCGTGGTAGAGATATACGACGTTGGCGCGCTCCCTGGGCCTTCTTGTCACTGTTGAGCAGCGAGTGGTCACAAGTAGGACGAGTGTTACAATTGGATTGTGTAACGTGTATCTTGCGTTGAGACTGGGCTATTGTCCGCTGAGTGGTGTTACCTTGGCTTACAATATGTCTACTGGGGTACTTACGAGGTGGGGCGTGGTGCAAAATATTAACGTTGGAATGAGACCTTAACCAACGAAAATATGTCTACTTGTGTATTTACTAGGTTGGGTGTGGTGCAAAATATTAATGTTGGAATGAGACCTTGACCAACAAAAATATGTCTAATAGGGTATTTATTACGTTGGGCGTGGTGCAAAATATTAACGTTGGAATGAGACCTTGACCAACGAAAATATGTCTACTACTAGGTTGGGCTCGGTACAAAATATTAACGTTGGAATGAGACCTTAACCAACGAAAATATGTCTACTATGGTTACTACTAGGTTGGGCTTGGTACAAAATATTAACGTTGGAATGAGACCTTAACCAACGAAAATATGTCTACTATGGTTACTACTAGGTTGGGCTTGGTACAAAATATTAACGTTGGAATGAGACCTTAACCAACGAAAATATGTCTACTATAAATTTAAGGAGTTCTAACTATGCCAGGTAACACTCACCACTTCCTAGGCACGAGCTGTTGAATGACCACGTCCGACCACTTCAATTGCACGATGACTACTCCGATGTTGAGAATTCTCTACGTCCGTTCACTTTGGCTGCACACTGAATACGTCCGATGCCTTCAACTTCACGCTGAATAAGAGACTGAGTTAATGCCACGACTCGCCTTTTATTGCCTTGCTTGTAGCTGCTTGCCGCACTATGATGTTGAAACCGGTTCTCGCTCTCACTGTGTCGTGTGGTTGTGTATGTATGTGGCGTGATACTCAAACTTGTTTGGCTGTGACTCGTTTGTGTTGCTATGCCAGAATGATCTCGGTAGCAGCTGCCTATGGCGTGATGACGCTAAAACTGGTTTTGTTTTGTCTGCTGTTGCTATGTGCGTATCGGCTCGATAGTGGCGTGATGTTTAAACCTTTTTGTGTTGCTAGGGCAGAGTGATCTCGGTATCAGCTGCCTATGGCGTGATGACGCTAAAACTGGTTTTGTTTTGTCTGCTGTTGCTATGTGCGTATCGGCTCGATAGTGGCGTGATGTTTAAAACCTTTTGTGTTGCTATGCCAGAGTTATCTCGGTATCAGCTGCGTGTGGCGTACGTGCGTGTGTGTGTGTGTGTGTGTGTTGGACTTAATCTTATATGTATTTAATGTATATTTAATATTTAATGAATGTATTTAATAATTAGTCAAATAGATAAGTCACAATAAATTGAAAAGAATTAAAGTTATTTTCTAATTTTAATAAATGTTTATATGTATGGGTGTAATGTATTTATTTATTAATTAAATTTAATTCAAAATGATTTTAAGTAAATAATGTCAATAAATGTTTGTAATGTATTTATAAATGAGAAATAATTTACAATAATTCAAATAATGATTTAAAGTTATTTATGGTTTTACAGGTGTGCATATGTGCAATTAAAGTTTAATAAATGAAAAATATTTCACAATAAATTTAATGTTATAAATACGTTTAATGTTTTAAGCAAATGAATAATAAAGTAATTCAGGCAATAAATTAATGTAGGTTTATAGTTTCAAAAATGTAAGCAATAATATTTCTAGGTTGTAATGAAATTTTCAGTGTAAAATTTAGTCATCCATCTCCTGGGTCAGAACGGCTCCCAACCCGTAATCGCTGGCGTCTGTCTGAAGAGTAAATCTTTTAGAGAAATCCGGGCAGGCTAATATTGGTGCTTTCGTAAGCCGGTCCTTAAGGGTATCGAAGGCTTCTTGCTGCTCGTGGTTCCATTTCCAGTGGCGTCCTTTCTTTAACAGGCTTGTCAGTGGTTGCACGATGGATGAAAACCCGACACAACATTGAAACGATCAACAAAAACATTATTCTTGCCGACGGCTCACGCAGAAAGGTAAGTAAGTCGCTGGCGCTAAACGTTAAACTGGGCACCGCAAAGTGTAGAGTAAGTTTCCTCATCCTCCCGGAAGTCACGGACGACATACTCTTAGGACTGGATTTCTTAGCTGCCGTCGGAACAACCATCACCTGTGGAGGGCAGACCGTTCAACTCAGCCTAGATAAACTACTAGAGAATAACACGGAATCACGGATAGGAATAATCACCCCAGAAGAACAACCAACCACCCCAGAGGACATCGAGTTATTCCTTCAACAAGAGCTGAAGAAGTTTGAATCACTCCAAGGAGTCTCCCCTATAGCCGAACACAAGCTGGTGGTTACAGACAGCCGACCAATGAATCAAAGGTACTTCCCGAGGAACCCGGCTATGCAGGAGGTAATTAACAAAGAAGTAGACGAGCTACTACAGAAGGATCTGATTGAACCATCCCATAGTCCCCACAGTGCCCCCATTGTGTTGGCAAAGAAGAAGAATGGCACCTGGAGACTTTGTGTGGACTTCCGACAGCTGAATTCAAGATCAATACTTTTCAACGAGCCCTGGATAAGGTGATTGGACCTGAGATGGAGCCATTTGCCTTCGCATACCTTGACGATATTGTCGTGACGGGTAAGACCAAGAAGGAGCACCTGGACAACCTATCGAAAGTATTTGAAAGACTTCGAGCAGCGAATTTAAAAATAAACCCTGCTAAATGTGAATTTTTCAAAAGTGAAATCAAATACTTAGGTCATGTCGTCAGCGACCAAGGGATTAAAACCGACCCGGATAAGGTGGCAGCCATCGAAACCTTACTACCACCCAACAATGTCCGAGAGCTACGACGCTGCCTAGGAATCGCGTCTTGGTATCGTCGATTTGTGCCGGAGTTTTCATCCATCGTGCAACCACTGACAAGCCTGTTAAAGAAAGGACGCCACTGGAAATGGAACCACGAGCAGCAAGAAGCCTTCGATACCCTTAAGGACCGGCTTACGAAAGCACCAATATTAGCCTGCCCGGATTTCTCTAAAAGATTTACTCTTCAGACAGACGCCAGCGATTACGGGTTGGGAGCCGTTCTGACCCAGGAGATGGATGGTGCCGAAAAAGTAATAGCCTACGCTAGTCGGAGCCTTAATAATGCGGAAAGAAACTACTCGGCGACGGAGAAAGAATGCTTAGCGATTGTTTGGGGCATTCGGAAAATGCGTCCCTACCTCGAAGGTTACGAGTTTACGGTCCTGTCAGATCATCTCGCTCTAAAATGGCTAAACTCAATTGAGAGTCCCTCGGGCCGGATCGCAAGGTGGGCCCTGGAACTTCAACAACACCAATTTGACGTCCAATACCGGAAAGGTAAGCAAAATGTAGTTGCCGATGCTCTCTCTCGTCAACCCCTCGAGATGGTATGTAGAACCACGCTGAACCCGCCCGAAGTACAAACATGCCGGTGGTTAGAGAAGAAAAGAGCCGAAATCCTTAAAAATCCCGAGAAGTTTCCTGACTATGCTGAGGAAGGCGGCCAGCTCTATCGACACATCCCACAGCGTGCAGGAGACGAAGAATGCATACCCTGGAAGCTATGTGTGCCCTCATTTTTGCGAAGCCAAGTCCTCCACGAATGCCATGACCACCCGAGTTCGGGTCACTTTGGGATACGTAAGACGATCACTAGGATCGAAAGCCGTTACTACTGGCCAGGTATGTCACGCGATGCTTGCCACTACGTCCGTCAATGTGAGTCCTGTCAGAGATTTAAAGCCTCTCAACAAGCCCCCGCAGGCAAAATGTTGTCTCAAATAGCAGAAGAGCCATGGCTCTAAGCGCCGATTTTGTCGGACCACTCCCACGCTCCAAGCATGGCAACACCATGATTCTGGTCCTGTTGGACAAATTTTCGAAATGGGTCGAAGCTATCCCACTACGCAAGGCAACTAGCGATAGTCTCATCAAAGCGTTTCGAGAACGCATATTTGCTCGATTTGGTGCTCCGAAGATTTTGACCACCGACAACGGTACCCAATTTACTAGCCACAAGTTCAAAAGATTCCTCAAAGACATTGGTACCAAGCAGCAATTCACGGCCCCGTACAAACCCCAGGAAAACCCCACAGAGAGATCGAATCGTACACTGAAGACCATGATAGCCCAATTCGTCGGAGACAGCCATCAAACTTGGGACGACCTCCTACCAGAACTTTCATTAGCAATCAACTCGGCAAAATCAGATACCACGGGATACAGCCCAGCATTTCTTACTCAATGCCGTGAATTGAGACTACCAGGTAATCTTTTCGATCAATTAACTTTTGGAACAGGTGATGAGCCACAGACACCCACCGGCAGAGAGGAAAAGCTTCGAGAAGTCCATGAGATCGTCCGAAGGCGTATGGAGCGAGCGGCACAGGACCAAGCAAGGTTTTATAATTTACGACGTCGGCAGTGGGCCCCTGAGATTGGCCAGTTGGCATGGGTAAGGCAATATCCCCTATCGAGTGCCATCGACAAGTTTGCGGCTAAGCTGGCTCCAAAGTACAACGGCCCATATAAAATTGTCTCCTTCAAATCCCCCGTCATAGTGGAGCTTCATAAACTGGACTCAGGAAAAACATGCACAGCACACATCAGTGAGATCAAGCCGTTCTATAATAGCGAAGAGGCGACCGTACCCCCTCAATGCACCAGAGAGAGAGAAACTCATAACAACGACCACTCTGCAAGTACTCATAGGCTAGAGCAAGGAGAGACCGACCACACTTATTCATTGCCCGTGGCACGCCAACCTAGTCAGTTGATCAGCAGGCGCCAACCGAGCCAGTCTTAAAAATCGCGAGTGCAGTTAATAAACGAGTAAATAGTAAACTTATTAGAACGAAAAAAAAAAACACACCAAACAATAAACAAATAATACTAGTAACGGGAGAGAGGAAAAAAAAAATGCAAGCTGCAAACCTCAAACGGAAGGAGTGCGACTTTGACGTACCAAGAGATATTAAGGTGGGGCGTATCCAAGTCGAGGAAGTATTCACTATTAGCGACGACGAGGATGGTGATGGACAGTCGACGGTAATGCTTACCTATCCGCCGGGACGGGGTGCCATCAGCATAAGGAGTGAAGATGTCGAATGTCTGCAACCGAAACAGTACCTCAACGACATCGTAATTGATTTCTACTTGCAGTGGCTGAACCATCAACGCCCCGAAGACCAGCGCACCAGCACACACATCTTCGCTGCCCACTTTTTCGAGCAGCTAAATCGAGGTGAGAAGCCAGAGACGCCGCAAGAGCAGCATGCCCGAGTGCATAAGTGGGGTAAGAGAGTAGCTTGGGCCGAAAAGGATGTAATTATTATCCCAATTTGCGAAAACCAGCACTGGTACCTGACAGCAGTCCGAATAAAAAGAGAAGGCACCCAGATCACAAATATGGAAATTTTAATATTCGACTCACTGGCCTACGCTTCACGCATGCATGCTGCCAACCAGCTGCGCTGTTACCTTGGGTGCGAGCTGTTCCACTCGCGTCTTGTGCTTGACGAACATAACTGCCCTACACTGTGCGTCAAGGTACCGCAGCAGGACAACACCACCGATTGTGGAGTATTCCTCCTCCACAGCGCCGACAAATTTTTACAAGAACCACAGCGAGACTTTACCGAGGATCATAGCCAGTGGTATCCTCTGTCGGCAGCGAAGGATAAGCGAAAGGAGATTGCCAAGGTAGTTCATTCGCTATGCCAGGCAAAACAACAGCACCTCAACGTCCACAGTGACAGCGGCGTGCAACAGTTCTCCGCCCACAGCGACAGCGACGCCCAACAACAGCACCTCAACGTCCACAGTGACAGCGGCGTTCAACAGTTCTCCGCCCACAGCGACAGCGACGCCCAACAACAGCACCTCAACGTCCACAGTGACAGCGGCGTTCAAAATCTCTTCGTCCACAGCGACAGCGACGCCCAACAACAGCACCTCTACGTCCTCAGTGACAGCGGCGTTCAACAGTTCTCCGCCCACAGCGACAGCGACGCCCAACAACAGCACCTCAACGTCCACAGTGACAGCGGCGTTCAAAATCTCTTCGTCCACAGCGACAGCGACGCCCAACAACAGCACCTCTACGTCCTCAGTGACAGCGGCGTTCAACAGTTCTCGGCACGCAGCAACAAAATCTCTTCGTCCACAGCGACAGCGACGCCCAACAACAGCACCTCAACGTCCACAGTGACAGCGGCGTTCAAAATTTCTTCGTCCACAGCGACAGCGACGCCCAACCTCAAAAGCAACATTATCACTACGTCCCCAGCAACAGCGGCGCTCCACAACTCCCCTATGTGCACAGCGACAGTGGCACACAATCGAAACAACTGCCAGATCTAGTCAGCCACACCGTACATGTTGGCCAGGATAGGCCCCGGGCAATCCCCGATGCGACAGATACGGGTGCTACTGTTCCCGCGTCCAAAACTGAAGACTGCCTGGACTTAGGAGTCCTACTTTCTCCCTGGGAAATGGACAATGACGCCAATTCCGAGGTGCCGACTATGGAAGTATCCCATCAGGTCGATGACTGGACCGATTATTTGTCCTTCGATACTGACAGCCCCCTCAACATCGGCGAACTGGTGGCAACCGACCAAGCCGTCGATCCACAGAAACACAAGGTGGAGTATGTTCCAGAAGTACTGAATAGGAAGATTAAAGAAAGCCTACAAACAAGAAGAAGTAATGGCAGGGTTCGGTTTGCCCGAACAATCGATGGTATCAAATACCAGGTGAGCATCACTAGGGCCGGACAAGTCAGTGTTTATGCTTTCACGAGGAAGTAAGAGGGGAGTGTAATGACTAAATTTTACACTGAAAATTTCATTACAACCTAGAAATATTATTGCTTACATTTTTGAAACTATAAACCTACATTAATTTATTGCCTGAATTACTTTATTATTCATTTGCTTAAAACATTAAACGTATTTATAACATTAAATTTATTGTGAAATATTTTTCATTTATTAAACTTTAATTGCACATATGCACACCTGTAAAACCATAAATAACTTTAAATCATTATTTGAATTATTGTAAATTATTTCTCATTTATAAATACATTACAAACATTTATTGACATTATTTACTTAAAATCATTTTGAATTAAATTTAATTAATAAATAAATACATTACACCCATACATATAAACATTTATTAAAATTAGAAAATAACTTTAATTCTTTTCAATTTATTGTGACTTATCTATTTGACTAATTATTAAATACATTCATTAAATATTAAATATACATTAAATACATATAAGATTAAGTCCAACACACACACACACACACACGCACGCACGCCACACGCAGCTGATACCGAGATAACTCTGGCATAGCAACACAAAAGGTTTTAAACATCACGCCACTATCGAGCCGATACGCACATAGCAACAGCAGACAAAACAAAACCAGTTTTAGCGTCATCACGCCATAGGCAGCTGCTACCGAGATCATTCTGGCATAGCAACACAAACGAGTCACAGCCAAACAAGTTTGAGTATCACGCCACATACATACACAACCACACGACACAGTGAGAGCGAGAACCGGTTTCAACATCATAGTGCGGCAAGCAGCTACAAGCAAGGCAATAAAAGGCGAGTCGTGGCATTAACTCAGTCTCTTATTCAGCGTGAAGTTGAAGGCATCGGACGTATTCAGTGTGCAGCCAAAGTGAACGGACGTAGAGAATTCTCAACATCGGAGTAGTCATCGTGCAATTGAATTGGTCGGACGTGGTCATTCAACAGCTCGTGCCTAGGAAGTGGTGAGTGTTACCTGGCATAGTTAGAACTCCTTAAATTTATAGTAGACATATTTTCGTTGGTTAAGGTCTCATTCCAACGTTAATATTTTGTACCAAGCCCAACCTAGTAGTAACCATAGTAGACATATTTTCGTTGGTTAAGGTCTCATTCCAACGTTAATATTTTGTACCAAGCCCAACCTAGTAGTAACCATAGTAGACATATTTTCGTTGGTTAAGGTCTCATTCCAACGTTAATATTTTGTACCAAACCCAACCTAGTAGTAACCATAGTAGACATATTTTCGTTGGTTAAGGTCTCATTCCAACGTTAATATTTTGCACCACGCCCAACGTAATAAATACCCTATTAGACATATTTTTGTTGGTTAAGGTCTCATTCCAACATTAATATTTTGCACCACATCCAACCTAGTAAATACACTAGTAGACATATTTTCGTTGGTTAAGGTCTCATTCCAACGTTAATATTTTGCACCACGTCCAACCTTGTAAATACACCAGTAGACATATTTTCGTTGGTTAAGGTCTCATTCCAACGTTAATATCTTGCACCACACCCCACCTCGTAAGCACCCCAGTAGACATATTGTAAGCCAAGGAAACACCACTCAGCGGTCAATTGCCCAGTCTCAACGCAAGATACACGTTACACAATCCGATTGTAACATACGTCCTACTTGTGACCACTCGCTGCTGAACAGTGACAAGAAGACCCAGGGAGCGCGCTAACGTCGTAAATCTCTACCACGCCACAGCCCCAGGAAACACGCTAGCGTCGCTCGTCTTCATCGCATCACTTACTCCGGAACTACGTACACTATCACAAAGATAAAACTCCGTCACGTCATCTTCTCAAGGGCATCAGACGTCGCAACAAGATCCAGGTCAAAACATCGGTGCATAGGTGTGTGTGTGTAAGGTCCTATACCATTAAGCCATTATAGTAACGCCAATTTTGGATTGTGAATAAACTGAAGAAATATTAAAGAAAACAAAGCGTAAGGGTCTTTAATTACAAATTTTCTGCAACGAACGCTGGACACCGGCGAGTATACCCCAGCTGTAAAATCCGGAAAACGGAAGTTCGTTACAATGGGTAAGGGCAATATGTGCGACTTTTTTAAAAATCGCACGTTCTCGGGACGACGAAAGTTTTTTTTTTATCGGATCAGAAAAATTATTTGTCTCGCAGGAAAATATACCAGGTAAGTGTTTTCTTAAAGCAAATTTTCCGCCGAAAAAAAGATGTATTGTGATCGAGAAAATTTTTGTTCTTTACCGATTTGTCGAAGTCAACCTTGAAAACGACCTTTGGGGCAATGTCGTGCATTTGATGTGGGGCAATGTCGTGCACTATACAGAAAAGAAAAGGGAAGGAAACGAGGTCGCCTTAGTGTACCAAGGGAGTCGTGAAGCCATAACAAAACGCTACAATCAAAATAAAATTTTCCAAAATTTTTTCTCAATGTCAAGCACTTTTTGAAAAAATATTGTTTTTCTTTCCGTGTTTCATATAGCAAATTGCCTATTTTCACTTTTCTTTTCATAAAATTGTATTTTTTTATCATATTTCGGACTTGTGTATATTGCCTTATAATTAACAATAATAAATAAATAAACAATAATGCTATATCTTCTTGAATCGAACCATTACCTATCGTTTTTCACACATTCTGATACCTTTACAATACAATGCACGACATTACCCCACAAATTTTGAGGGGGGTAATGTCGTGCACATTTTTTTTTTAATTTCTACTAACACGATTTCATGCTACACGAATATTGTTACACATAAATGTTACCAACCAAATTATCTTTCGATCGGATGCTTTCTCGTTGTATTCGCTTGTCATGTACGGCTTTACGAGCACTTTAAAGTTGAGTGCACGACATTATCCCCCTCTACTCTACCTATACAGATGGCTTAGGCAACCTACATTACGTCGATGCTCAAGAGAGTTGAGAGAGGATGAAATACTTTCATCTCCTATCAAATATATTGCACGACGTTGAATTCGGTTCAGAAGCTCCAAATAAGATCTTGAAGCCCCTGCCCAAATGTGCGAATTGTACTCCATTTTCGGCCTAATATATGAGGTGTAGATCAGAGAACTGCAAAACTCACATTAAATTATTCAACACGTAATCAACACTGTAAAAATCATGCCTCTTCGTTCAAGCGATCAAACTTCCTCGAATGCAAATATTCGCTGTTGAGTTCAATTCAATCAAACCATGTGCTTCGTGTTGGCTCTATGATTTTAATCATCGGTCGTCTTCATACGAACACATCGATTTATGTCGTCTTCGTACCGATATATTTCGGATATTTGTTCGTTCGGCTCAACAACGATTATTTTCATCAGGAATGAAATGCAAAGAGAAAAAATCAGCTCGTATGAGTTTTTTCATATACTGGCAGAAAGGAAGAGAGAGCGAAAAACAGAACCAAATGGAAGCAAAAGCAAAATATTTTTATGGCAACATAGCAATATTTATTTTCATATTACATGTTTTTATACACATACATAAAAAGAAAAACAAAGAATTAAGCAAGAATAACATAACATTAAGTTTTTGAAATTAATTCCAAAACAAGAACTTCGTCGTTTGACATTTTTAAAGCAACTACATTTATCTATTTCTTTACGAAACACATATGCATTGCAACATATAACTGTAATTCCGCATACTATTCAACGCCAACACTCAAACATGTGAGTTTGATCAGTCCATGAACTCACACGAACGAAGCCTACAGCAGCGTCATGCTCACGACGCCAATACTCGTTCGCTCAAACATGTCATTAGATCAGCCGATCAACTCAAACTCAAACTGAAACGAAGGACGCGTTCGCCAGCGTTGTGCTGATTTTATTCAAGGCTAAGCTTTGTTGAGTGAGTTGAGTTGAGTAAGAATTTCAGTGAATGATTAAATCAAGCAAAAAGTGAGTTTTGCAGTTCTCTGGTGTAGATCATGCGAAGATCAGCTGAAGTGAAATATTTTTTGCACCGTTTTAAAAAACCTAGGCACTTGCCCGCTTCTTTCGACACATCGAAAATATGATCATTCATAAACGAAGATCACATTGGATCGATATGCCCAGAACGTCAAGAGCGGCTGATTCCACAAAATCCACACCATTCATACTGAGAGGAGCTAAAGGGCAATTCACTCGCTTGTGGGTTAACAGACAACACTGGGTCTTGCTTGCATTGAACTCTACTCTATTAGCAAGACCCCACTCGGAGATTTTTTGTAGATCATTAAGGAGTGTGTCATTCATAGTTTGCCTTTTTCTCTCAATCTCCATAGAGCTTGGGCGTTTTTTGAATGAATATGAATGACAAATGCTGCTGTCGTCCGCAAACGAATGTATTGGGTTATGCGTCAACGACAGAAGGTCGTTGATAAAAACCAGAAACAAGGTTGGCGATAGAACTGAACCCTGCGGTACTCCTGCGTTGATGGCGTGCTTCTCGGACGAAATACCGTCAACTACGACTCGAATCGTTCTGTCCTTGAGAAAACACGTGATCGATCGAGCAAAATTACCACCAAAACCATATGCAGCAAGTTTTGACACGAGCGCTTTATGCCACACTAGGTCGAACGCTTTTGAAAGATCCAGAGCAACAACCCTGCTCTCGCCAAAAAAGTGAACGCATTTATTCAATTCTTCGGTTAAGAACGCCATAAGATCACCAGTAGAGCGAGCCCTACGGAAACCATATTGACGGTCACTGAGCAGATGGTTGTGCTCCAGATAGTTCATAACGTTGAAGTTTATTACGCTCTCCATAACTTTGGAAAGCGTAGAGCATTTCGCAATGGGTCGGTAGTTTGCTGGGTTCGTGGCATCACCCTTTTTAGGTACCAGCTGGACATTTGCCACCTTCCAACAAGATGGAAATATTCCTGTTCTGTAGGAGATGTCGAAAAGTTTGGGCAAAGGCCGAGCCAGCGAAAAAGCACACATTTTAAGCACAATTGGCGGTATGCCATCAGGACCAGAGGTTTTGAGATTTGTAAGGACCCTTTTAACTGCTCTCGTTCGAAAGTATATCTCCTGCATTGCAGAAGATCCACCCTCAACAAAGGGCAGTGGCTGATTGCTGTCCGAGAGAGTGGAATTTTGTGCAAACAATCTAGCCAATAATAGGTTCGTTTTATCAGCCGAGTCAGTGAAGATTTGGTCATCTTTTAAAAGAGCTGGAATCGATGACGATGTCTGGTTCTTAACTCTTTTAACAAATGACCAAAAATTTTTGCTCCCTTTGGGGCAGAGAAGAACCTGTTCTCGAATGCGAGCTTCGTGCAGAAACTTTTCGCGTTTTAAAATTGCATTACAGCGATACCTTGCCTCGATGCGAAGTCTTTTAGTATCAGTATTCTTGTAAGAACGCCAATTCTGAAAAGCTTCCTCTTTGGATCTGACTGCAATCCTGCAAGTCTCATTAAACCATGAGTGGTCTTTTGGTTTAATGCTTCTCATCTTATTGGGGATGAAAGACCGCATACCCAATAGAATAATTTCTTGTACCATGACAGCCGCGGCATTCACATTTCTATCAGCGAAACATAATTTCCAATTGAAGCTGCGATAAAAATTATTTAACGCAGTCCAATTTGCCTTTCCATAAAACCATGCAGTCCTCTTCGGGGCTTTAGGCGTAGAGGTACAGGGGTTAGAATATGGAAAAACAGCGGATATGGTACAATAGTCCGAGTTACCAAGAGGTGCGTTGACACTCACATCATATTTTTCATGATGTGAAGTCAGAAAAAGGTCAAGGATATTATGGCTTTGCAAATCACTTTGGGGGAAAAAAGTGGGTTTCTTCACTAGTTGAATCAGTTGGTTCGATTCAGCAAATAGCTCAACATATTGTCCAACAGGTGTCAATGGGCCCGAGTGACGTAACCAAGCCGGGTTGTGGACATTGAAATCGCCTGCTACAATGCTACAACGATCTCACTGTCAGGAAACAACCCCAAAATATGCGTGATCGAATCAGAGAGAGAGTCCAGTTTGTTAAAAATGGGCTCCCTCCCTAGATTCGGACTTCTATAAATAAAGCAGAAATGTAGCAAGTGAGAGCGAAGCCTGAACCTAACCCACATTGAGCTAAACTCTGGATCGGTCACGTTCAGACTCCGCTCACACTGGTACGCTACATCTGTTCTTATAAAAAGGGCAATGCCCCCATGCAAAGAAAACAATGGCAGTAAGCGATACCCAGGTATGTGAAAATCCAGTGGATCTGCATCCTCGGCCACCTGGGTCTCGCTCAGTGCCATTATTTGAGGCCTATGTAGAGTACAATGCACATAGACCGAGAAAAAATTCGCCCTCAGTCCACGAACATTGCAGAAATCTATGCGAAAATGACCCGACATTTCCGCACCATGCAAAAATCAAACAAATAAGGGCATACAAGGTAATTAGTTATGGCTGCAAGAGAGCTACACAACATGAGCAATATAAAAAGTACTGAAGCAAGTGTTATGCCTTTACTTCAGCACAATTCAGCCCACTGTGCAATCATACTTACAAACGTAACTAATGTGAAAGGATGGGGGAGTTGACGGAACCGAAAAAATTTTTTTCACGAGCTGGTGGCATCAGGCCATGTATCTCCCTTGAACACTTCCCATGGTAATAGAGTAGAAGGGGGTAATGTCGTGCAGGGGGTAATGTCGTGCACTGACTTTTTTAGCATAAAAAATTGAAATTTTATCCCCTTCCAATAGAAAACTATTATGATATGCCGTTATTAAATTCTCGATTGCAGACCTTTCCTCTAAGTTCAAAATTTCATCTAATTTATTTGTCTGTGTTAATTTATTAATCCTTTCTTTTACCTTACACTTGTTTACTCCATACATTGAGCCTGACTTCATTTAAAATAGTTTATAATTGGAAAATGTCGGTTTATAGTACCTCGGCAAGATACCATCCTCATTATTTGAATTCAAAATTGATACATACGCGGTATCGTTCTCTACCTTCGTTAAACTTTCTCTTAAATAAACCCCTGGCACAATCTCCGGTTTATGTACCACTACCATCGGAATCTTTGTCTCTACTTTAATTCTTACTGTTCGTATGGTCCTAGCTTTTATTTGCATTTCCTCACTGTAATTAATTGAGCTTAAATCATTCATTTGCTTCAATGGTGATTTTATATTACCCCTTCTTTGTCATAGACAGTAACTGTTCTATCTATCGTATTTATGATAGCTTTATTCCATAAATTATCCTGGCCTAATATGCCATTTGCACGCAGTCCTTTTTCTAGTGTTACTACGTGCAACTTAAAACTAAGATTATTTACCTCGTCAGGTTCTATCTTCACTGACCCAAGGGTTTTCACGATGTAACGAACCTCCGGCGCTACAACGCTTTCCAGCCAGGGTAATGCTCAGCGGCTGTCCGGGGTTCTTTCCAAGAATTAGGGTTGGAGGTTTTGGTGATGGTCCGCTCGCACTCCTTTTTTAAGGGAGCACTATTCGGCGCGCGGATCGTAGGTGTGGGCTCTGGTTCCCTTGGTGACTGGCGACGATGTTTGTGGTCGGTCCGGTCACGTTGAATTGTCCTCGTCCGATTTGGTCAAAGGAGAGGAGTTCGGTGGTGGGGTTGGCGAGAGTGCAGTTTGCACAGGGATTCGAGTGAGGTATTCTCGTATAGAGATGGGATGGTGCGTGCCAGAATTCGCAGAGATTCGCAGGACGCAACCTTCAAGTTCGAAGTTCTGGTCAGCGCAATGGGTAGGATTAGGATTGAGGAGGTGTGTGTGAAACAAAGTTCGCAGAGATTTGCAGGACGCAACCTTCAAAATCGAAGCTTTGTTCCAGCGCACGGGCTAGGGTTAGGTTTAGGTGTGTGTGTGTGTGAAACAAAGTTCGCAGAGGTTTGCAGGACGCAACCTTCAAATTCGAAGCTTTGTTTCAGCGCACGGGCTAGGATTTGGATATGGTGGGTTTATGTGTGTGACAGAGTTCGCAGAGGTTTGCAGGACGCAACCTTCAAATTCGAAGTTCTGCTACAACACGAAGGTCAAGTTGGGATATCTTACGGAGTGGCTTCGTAGAGAGCTGGATGTGTGCGTGACAGAAATCGCAGAGGTTTGCAGGACGCAACCTTCAAATTCGATGTTCTGGTCAGCGCAATGGTCAGGATTAGGATTGGGAATGATGGGATACCTTACCGTCTTGGTGTTGGTTGTCCGTCCGACCTGTTTCCTGTATAGTTAAACTAATACTTCACTATGTCCAGCGCTAATTAAAAAGACGTCTGCTCCGCTTGATGTCTCTCACCAGAATCTTTTATTTCAGAATTCAAAAATGACTAACTAGTGGCCGGCACCAGCGTCGTGTTACAAATACATATGTATTCTTATTGAGATAGCAATACATGTTTCCGTTGCCCGAGCGAGCAACTAAATAAAAATAATAATTCATGTTTTCGCTTATTATCTATGTTAGTGTGTGTGTTGCTATTTTAAGGGGAAACCTTCTGTTTCGCTTATATACTTAGAGTTTGTAATACAGGGTGAGTATGTTAATTCGTTACTTAAGTGTTAAATACTTTAATGCTATATTTTATCTTATAATATGTGTTGATAATTTCTGTATATTATAATGTATATTTAGTTTAAGATAAAGAAGATGATTTACAAATGTTAGTTTTTAGCATCTTGGTGTTAGAAATAATAAAAATAACTTGATGTATGTTTTGTTTAAGCTGTACCTACGTAGCAGCTAAACTTTGAATATTTTCTTATATATAAAATCAAATACCGTGCATGGCGTGATGCGGCAGGGCTTGTTGTAGTTGTTTGGTGTGTTTGCCTGTATTGGGGCGTCTCTTCGTTATAGCCGGTTGCCATGTAGATTATGACGACTTGTGCTGTAACTTGTTGTTGTGGCTACTGGCTCGTGCCGTAGCTGTTGTCTTGAGTAGAAGACGCTGTGGTTGATGTTGATGTTGTTCTTGTCGTTATTACTAGCTCGTGCCGTAGCTGTTGACTTATGTAGTAGGCGCTGTAGTTGATGTTGATATTAATGTTGTTGTTGTTGTTATAGCTGTTGTCTACTGTTGCTTGTTAAACGGCCGGTTCTCTTGCCGCCGCTTATGTTAAGGGCCGGTTGCGGTGGGCCGTTTGTTGCAAGGCCGATTTCAGTGGGGCCGTTCATGGTGAGGGCCGGTTGCGTGGGCCGCGTGTAGTGAAAGCCTCATTGTGAGGGCCGGTTTTGACCGTCGTCAAAAGGGGTCCTTACAACGAAACCCTCGAATGCTCCACACAAATTTCTTATTTCTTTTTCCCTGTCCTTAATTGTTTTTAATGCGTTTTGTTTCACCAAACTCGTGTCCGCTCCGGAATCTACAAGAAGAATGAGTCTACCATTTATAGCATTCTTGCAAGGAATTTCTATAAACACATCATTAACTTTGGAGATTCCAAAACATTCACCCTTTTTCTTCTACAGCACCGTCAGACTTTTGTGTCAACCATCGTTTTTTATACTTTCATTTCCTTTTTCTAATACCACATCGAATTTTCCTTTTGTTACATTTTCGTTTAATGTTCCTGTTACTATTTCGAAATTTTCTTTTATCATATTCTCATTCAATTTTCCTACTCCCACATTGAATTTTTCTCTTGTTACATTTTCATTTAACTTTCCTGCTACCACATCGAGTTTTCCTTCTATCATTTTTCCATTTAATTTTTCTACTATCACATTGAATTTTTCTCTTATTTCTCCTAGTGCTTCTATAACATTTTTCGATGTCGCCTGCAATGACTCAACTGTTTCCTTCAACTCTGGGCTTATGCTTTCTACATTTCTCCCTGAATGAGGTGTACAGGAATTAACAATCTTTTCGGATGTCAAATTCTCCGTTGCTTATCTTTCTATTGGCTAGAATGTACAGGCATTCACAATCTTTTCAGATGTCGAATGATCTGTTACTGAACTTTCCACTGGATTGGATGTACAGATATTCACAATCTCTTCAAACGTAAAATTATCATTTACTATTCTTTCTATTGGCTTAGATGTATGGATATTCACAATCTTTCTAGACGTAGAATTATCCGTTACTATCTTTGATAGCCTTATTTCGCTCTTATTTCGGGGTTCCCAGCTCATTGGCCTTAGCTGGGCCCCTGAAAGTTTCCCTGCCGATTTTCCCAGTTGTTCCTTCTATAACACTCATCCTGCACATGACCCACCTTGTCACACCACCTACAGCGTACCTGTTGCTGTCTCACTGGCATTTCATTACCAAAATTATTTGCCCTAAAACTCAATCGATCGTTAAATATGTTCCTGTTTTCTTGCTATCTACTAGGAAAATTTCTAAAATTTTTCTGCTGTCCCCTTGAAGCGAATGAGGGTGCACTCTTCCAGCAATTTTCATGCCCATACTCATGACATGTGGAGTATGGGCAATATGGAGAATTTTTTCTCGTGAGACACTCATCCCTTGTGTGTCCGTGTCTGTTGCAGAATTTACACTTGATGTTAATTTTACATCGGTCCTGCCTTTCGTCTTCGAACCTATCTACTGGTGTTAAATGTCTTATCCTTAAACCCTGATTTACTCTCCTATTCCTTCACCGTTCTTCGTCACTTCCTTGCATCGTACAAGTTGGAAGCGGAAAATGTCGTCGTACCCATTCCTGCTTCTGTCCTTCAACATAAATCTACATCTGAAACCTTTTATGCCAACTCTGTTAGGTTATCCTCTGACAATGATAACACTACTGTCCTTATCTCGGGATCCAATATACCGACTTTAAATGCTGTAACTACGGAATTATTTGATTTTTTGAGGAGTGATTTGACCTCCCATATACAATCTCTCCCTCTAGCTTTTATTGAACCTAGCCTCCGTGCAAACTCAATTATTTTTTCTCCGGGCTTTTGTTCACACCTAGATAATTCAATAATTATTGAATCGTATGTAGTTGCCCTTAGATAATTTGACTTAATCAATATGTAAATACCCTCTACCTTGTCAAATTGTCGGCTCCTACATAGCTCGAAAGCGTCCCCGTGCAACCTGCTTTATGCACTCTATGAAAATTGATATATATATTTTCTTAACTGCTCTTGCAGCCAGGTCACATCCCTGGATAAACCTATATACTTCTACCGGTGACTTGGTACTCGAAAACAAAGACAAATTATTCACCTTCCCCGCGATGTCGTTAACATTCATGGTTTTATTTTTAAACAGTTTGTTTTCCTAATCGAAACCTCATTCTCTATCTTGTTTCCCTTCTCACTATTTTCTGTTTTTCTTCCTGCAAATTAGCTCTAACACTCAGTGTGATATTTTTCAATAAAAATTCTCCTCATGCCATGAGGTACATGGACAAATACAAATTTAAAGCTTACAAAAACCGGTGTGAAGTTAGCATCTTTTTCGCAGCATCCGGCAAATATGAAATGTCCGATCTCTGTAATCACATATGTTGACAACAGAATGCTGCTAAATTGAATGAGCTTTAAAATTTATCGGCGAATTCAAAAAGCTTTTTACTGTTTGATCAGTGCTTAAGCTATCTAAAATAAGTTTACACTATCATCCACTAGAGTGCTGGGTAAAGACATTTATATAATGGGCACAAACTGATTCTGGTTTCTCCGTAATTTTGTTATATTCTGAATTCAAATCAAAAGGCTGCCACATATTAAAAATAAAATGCTCAAATTGTTTTGTTAATAATAATTGCAACTAAGTCAATTCATACAAGCTTGGGTAAAAAGTATATTTTTCTTTGGTTTTAAAGTTTAAAAATTCTAGTAGATATTCAAATATACGTATAAAATATTTAATTTTTTTCTACGTTGATTATTGTCAGCTGCTGTATGCTTACGGTGACTATCCATAAATGTTCTGTATTGTAAGGAAAATTCTGTATTTCTTATGTATATCTCATCATAAAAGTTATTAATGTTAATTAATACAAGGAATGTCTTGAGTCAATTTTAAATATTTTTTAGTATATTAAATCAACTTCATATAATAAATTTCTATTACAAAAATTAAAATGTTTATAAAAATTTAAGTGAAACTATTTAAAAGTAATGCTGCTTAAAAGATGATATACCTTTTTCTGAAACAATTTCATTATGTTTATAAAAGTTTCATTAAAACCGGCAAAGAACAGGTCAGTTTTTTCCTTAAACAATGAGTGCCTTATCTGTAAGAAAAAGTCACCGTCGATTTTCAAACTTTTTGGGATGGTAAGTTTTTCAAAAATCTTACTAAGCACATTTTCCTTAGTTAAAAAAAGAACTTATTTTATTAATTCATTTCATTAGAGTTTGCGATAAATGTTTTTTTAGTGCTCGATTATAAAAAACTTCTATAAAATGTTAATATATTTACGGTTCAGCAAGACTGAAAAAGCTACATTGTAAAGCATGGGCTTAGTCAATGGTTAAAATAGCATAAAAAAAAAATTTAAAAAGAAAGGAATAAAAGAATGACGTAAAACGTTTTCCTGAAATTGCAAAAAATTTGGGAAAATTTATATTTAAAAGGCAGAAATTAAATTACTTTTTAAAAAGTAAAAAATTTAAGTAAACAACTAAAAGTCACAAAATTCATTTTCGCATTACATTTTTTTAATGCCAGGTGTGCACACTGTCACTGCCAGCAGTTTTTCTCTCTTTTCTGGAGAGGCTTAAAGCTATACCGCACAAGAGTAATTATTTTTTTAACTATGTTGTAAAATTTCAAACTAAATTTAGAGTATTTGCGTGTTCTCTCTTCGGATGTGGAATTTTTAACCATCATTTATTTGAGTATATACCCAGTAGCGGATCCTCAAAGTACCTGTTTTTGGCACTCACTTAAAATAAATTTTAAAAAAATATTTCTGATATGTATTCAGAAAAATTATTAGGTTACAGAGATAACTGATATCTGGCAACCCTGGTTTTAGGTTAAAAAAATAATAAAAACATTAAAAAAGAGATATTTTTTATTACAGCAAGCAAACTTAACATAAATGATAATAAAATGTAAAGTTTCGGATCCATCGAAATTGATTTAGAGGTCGCTCAAGTGGTTTGTATCAGAGAACTGCACAAGCCTATTTGAAGTCTATTTCAATTACTTGCTTAAAATACAAGTTCAAGCTAGCTTGAGCTTGATAATTTTGAATCAAGTATATCTTGCAATTGAATAAATAAGCCCACTACAGCTTGCGACTTGCAAGTATGCTAGCTTTCAAGCGAACGGCACGAAGTTTGAAGTAAAGGAAAGCTTGATGCCTTCGGCAAAAAGCGCTTGAAAAGCTTGAAATTGAAGGCAAGTATCCAATTAAAGCAAGTATCCAAAAAATTCAATGAGCTTGTGTAGGAAATGCTTAACCCTATTATGACTTTTAAGGGTTCTGTAGACTGCGTTGTTGCCAGTTTTAGGGAGTAGATGATTTCGGATCTGATGTCAGAATTTAAAATTCAAGATGGCGGATAGAGTTGCCACCTACATTTTGTTTTGTATTTTTGCGAATTCTTGTAATTTTGAAATTCTGAGCACGGATTCGGATTCAGCTGTAGTGTGCTCTCGTTATACACACTGCCGACCCTAAGTTTCGTTGTTATAAACAGAGTGACTAATAAGTTAGCACTGCATTATCGGCGTGTGCTGCACTCAGTGCATGCGAATATTTTTATTACTCACTCAATATTGTTGACCGTGCCAAATTATCATTCGTCAAACCAAAAATATGTAATTTGAATCCTTTCGATGATTCAAATTCAATATGCAAGAACGAAACGCAACATAGGTTATAATTATATTAATTAACTAGAGAAGTATGACCATAGATTAAGACTACTAAGTAAGTTTTGTAAAAATGTTATAAAAGAGCCGAGATGGCCAACAATAAAGCAGACTTTAATTAACCACACAAGCTGGCAGATCTCTGCCTTGTTCAGTTTATTTTAAACGTCTCTGTTTGCCTTGGACATAGTTCAAGTCGGCAAACACTGCAGTCTATAGCGAAGGCAAACTCTGCCGCTATAAAATAAATTAAAACGATCCTTAAATAAATTATAACATGGCGATCCTGCCACTCCGACTTGGAGTCCTGTAAAATACATTTTTTGGTGCATCGAAACTTTATTGATGGACGAGTACATCCCGCAGCCGACAACAATAGCACCGAAAATACCTGTTCCAGTCTATGTGCCACTACGCATCGGTCCAAAGGCACTGACGATTGAGGAGTACCGAAAACGCCAACTCCAACGAACCGAAGAAAAGCTGACAGCATACCCAAAAGTGGACATACCGAAAATACAAAAAAAGCGCGGTGGCTTAAAAGTTAAACTTCGCAAACGCCTGGCGCACCTTTTGGCCATCACTCGAAAAGAACAACAACCAAGCTGGGATATCTCAACTGCGATATGGGCAGAAATTGACAATATCCGCAAGCAGCTCAACACAAAAAAAATAAAATAAATGTACGTTCCTTTCGTGGGCACTATTTTGACAACATCAGGAGCGGTAGTCAACTCGCAAACAGAAGACGCAGAGATGGTGCAAGAAGAGATAGTGATGATGAACGCTAACAACAACAACAGCAGCAGTAACAGCAACAAAACCGACACAATTAACATTATTGAAATAATATGTCTTATTTTTATAGTTATAGTTACATTATAAAATACACCACAAATGGAAAAAATAATTAAAGAGGTAGAAAGAATTTATAAAAATATAAGAAAAAGTTATGCCAGAGGCTACACAAGAGCTACATTAATATCCAAACAGCAACAGCTAGAAAATTTAAAAGAACAATTTGACTTATTAGCAATTCAAAATAAAGATAGCAAAGAATTAGTAGCTTTAAAATTAGAGTTCAGTAACATTCATTTAAATTCCCAAAAAATAATTTTAGAACAACTTAAAACAGCTGAAGACCATAATAAATTAGAAGAAGAACAAGAAGAAGAAGAAGAAAAATCTGATACAGAACAAACACCAATAATGGCATCCTTTAGTTTAGAAACTGCCTCAAAGGCATTGCCGACGTTTTCAGGCAACTTTAATGAGTTAGATAGTTTTCTCATTACAGCTGAATTAGTAAATAAAATATTAAGTAGTGAAGGTAAACTAGATTTTTTACAGTATGTTTACCATGCAAAATTAACAGCTAATGTGCGCACCTCATTGGGTAGCTATTTGAAGTCATCAAGTTTTGAAATTTTAAAACAACAGTTGAAATCTAGATACAAAGACAACACAACCATAGCTCAACTACAGACTAGACTTAACAATTTACAACAACGGAACTTACGAATAAACACCTACAAAGAACAATTACTAAATATAATAGAAGGTTTAAACAGACTAGGAGTTGAAAGTTTAGGAACGCAAGCGACAGAAGCCGAGAAGAACGTCATAATAAAATGCAATAACAAAATTGCACTCGATGCATTTAAAAAGGGACTGAATGAAAACTTAAAAACAACCATTTACGCGGCGCGACCAAAAGATTTATTAGAAGCAACATAATTAGCACTCGAACTAGAAAATGAGTCAATGACTTCGCCAAATGCAATCATGCACTTTCAGCGGTCATTTAACCAACATCGAAACAATGTCAATAACCGCAGTAATATGAGACAGAATTTAAGCACACAACGAAATTTCAATTCATTCCATTCAAACAATAGGCACAATGAACCCAGAAGGTATAACAATAATTTCAACCAAAATTACAATTAAAACGATTACTATGACAGAAATTTGAACCACAACAACAACGTCAATAGAAACCGTAACAACAGTAATCGTTCTAACCAAGACAGAAACAGCAACCAAAACAGAAATCAAAACAACAACAGCAACTATAATGGCAACAGATACACAAATAACCAAACAAACAGAAACATACGCATAATACATAATGAGGGAAACTACCAAGGCTCGGAAGACACGGTTTTTCCAGACAGCCAAAAGTAAAGATTTTTAAAATTTCGGATAAAAATTCTAATTTTATAAAAATAAAATACAAGAACAACATAATGACTTTTCTCATTGACACAGGTGCTGACATTTCTTTATGCAAGCTTAGTAAAAAACTGAATGACGATTTTTATAACCCAGACAAAAAATGCAAGTTAGCTGGTATTACAAACGAACAAATTTTTTCATTAGGTAGCATAAATCTAAAACTTAATTTTGGAGTGGAATCTTGCGAACATGAGTTTCAATTGGTAAATTCAGAATTTCCAATCGAAACCGATGGTATATTAGGCAGAGATTTTCTGAATAAGTTTCTTTGCAAAATTGACTATGAAACATTCGTTATTTCAATTTTAACTAATGAGTCACATATAATATTACCAATGCACTCAATCACATAACACACTAATAATAAAAGTGCCACCAAGAACAGAAATTATTCAACCGATCAGATTACAACTAACCGAAGATAAGGTGATTTTTAATAAAGAGATACAAAAAGGTATTTTTCTCAGTAATTCAATAGCTCCGAAAAACGGCATGACACACTTAAAAATTTTAAATACAACAAATGACGAAGTAATATTAAATGGTATTGAGTTGGAAACTGATTCTTTAGACAAATACGACATTTTGAATTATAATAACAAGAAACATACATACTCACAAAAACGTTTAAGTAAGATCTTGGAAACATTAGACATACAATGTAATGACACAAAAATTAAAGACGAACTACATACTATTTTCAAAAAATATCAAGACGTATTCCACCTAGATAACGAACCTCTAACAACTAATAATTTTTATAAACAAAACATCACGACAACAGACAACATACCAGTATACATAAAAAACTACAGACTGCCACACATTCAAACAGACGTGATAAATGAACAAGTTCAGAAAATGCTGAAGGACGATATTATCGAACCATCGCTCAGTCCATACAATGCTCCACTCCTTCTGGTACCAAAAAAGAACACGGCGGACAAAAAGAAATGGAGACTTGTAGTAGACTTTAGAAAGTTAAACGACAAAATTGTCAATGACAAGTTCCCTTTAACGAGATTAGAAGATATTCTAGACAAATTAGGTAGAGCGAAATGGTTCTCAACACTCGATATGACCAGTTCATTTCATCAAATTGAACTAGAGAACGAATCACGACCCTTGACAGCTTTTTCTACGACAAACGGACATTTTCAATTTAAACGACTACCTTTTGAACTAAAGATCTCTTCAAACA
The DNA here is from genome assembly GCA_963920525.1 of Dichetophora obliterata. Classification (NCBI taxonomy): domain Eukaryota; kingdom Metazoa; phylum Arthropoda; class Insecta; order Diptera; family Sciomyzidae; genus Dichetophora; species Dichetophora obliterata. Next base: position 155,483,005 of record OY986437.1, on the reverse strand, counting down.
GTTTCCAACGGATGCTCACTATTGCACTCGCAGACTTGGAATCAAATGCTTTTCTTTACGTGGATGACATAATTATCCATGGATGTAGCATAAATCACCACAACCAAAATCTAATAAAAGTATTAGAAAGACTTCAAAGACATAATTTGAAATTAAATGCGGCCAAATGTTGTTTTTTACGTCCTGAAGTAGTATATTTAGGACATCTTATCACAAGTGAAGGAGTCAGAACCGACCCAGCTAAATACGATACTGTAAAAAATTATCGAACTCCGAAAAACGCAGATGACGTTAGTCGATTCGTTGAATTCTGCAACTATTATAGAAAGTTTATTCAAAATTTTGCAGACATTACAAAAAGTTTAAATGCATTATTAAAGAAGTCTTGTAAATTTGTTTGGTCTGAAGAATGTCAAATTGCTTTCGATACACTGAAAGAAAAATTAATAACTCCACCTTTATTACAATACCCAGATTTTGACAAGCCGTTCTTTCTAACGACTGATGCTTCAAATTATGCTTTGGGCGCAGTATTATCGCAAGGCGAAATAGGTAAAGATTTACCAATATCTTATGCCAGCAAATCTTTGCAAAAGCATGACTTGAATAAACCAGTTATTGAGAAAGAATTATTAGCTATACACTGGGGAATAAATTTCTTCAAACCATACCTTTACAATAAACCAGTTATTGAGAAAGAATTATTAGCTATACACTGGGGAATAAACTTCTTCAAACCATACCTTTACGGTAGAAAATTCACTGTTATAACTGACCACAGACCACTAATCTCGTTATTTTCTCACAAAAACCCTTCCTCAAAAATGACTAGGATTCGACTCGATCTATGTGACTATGACTATGACATAATATACAAAAAAGGTAGCATGAACACTAACGCAGACGCACTCTCAAGAATCCAACTAGACTCTGAAACTTTAAAAGAAATGATACCACAAGAAAACGATGACAAGATAAAAAGATCGTTAATTATTACAAGAGGCATGGCAAATAAAGAAGCCATTAAAAGTAATATAGTGCACGTAGCGATTAGCGATAATCCATCGAAACCAGTTTCGTTTTCGGAGAAGCTAAGATCTAAACATAATAATTTAAAAATGCATGCGAGATACAGCGATAATTCAACGAATCTAGATTCGATTTTGAAGAAACTGATATCTAAAATGAAAAATGAGAATATTAAAGAACTAGCGCTAGCCAACAATGATAAAATATTCAAATTGTATACAAATAAAGAATTTAAAGAAGCTTATACAAAGATACAACAAAATATTGAAAAAGGAAAGAATCCTCAAAGTCCTCAATTAAAAATACTAATTTATGACCCACCAAAAAGAGTACAAGATGACCTTACGAAATTCAAACTAATCAATGATTACCAAAACACAGGCCACCTAGGTGTCAGAAAAACATTAATAAAACTAAAACAAAGATATGTTTGGAAAAACATGGGCAAGATGGTAAAAAACTTTGTGTCACGCTGTGATATATGTGCAAAAAGTAAACAAACACTTCACACAAAAGAACCACTCACGCTAACAGACACCCCTAGCAATAGTTTTCAGTCATTGTCAATTGACACTGTAGGACCATTACGAATTTCAAACGAGTACCGCTACATACTGACAATACAATGCGAACTGACTAAATTTGTAATTGCACACCCAATGTCGACAAAAGACGCAGACACTGTTGCAAGAACATTGGTTGAGCAAGTAATTCTAAAATATGGCCACTTTCAGGTGTTGAAATCAGACAACGGCACTGAATTCAAAAATGAACTAATGCGCAAAATATGCAAGCTTTTGAAGATCGAACAAATATTTTCGACACCATACCATCACCAGACAATAAGCTCTCTCGAAAGAAACCACAGGGTGCTAAACGAATTTTTGTTGACAACAGCTACTGACCACGAATGGGACAAGTGGATCCCATACTTCACATTTACGTACAACACGACCCCACACATAGACACAGGATACACACCACATGAATTAGTATACGGAAAACTAGCGTCATTACCAAATGACATTTACAATTCACAAACAAAGTTCTATGATTTCGAAAGTTACCTGAGCGAGATGCGTACTAAGTTGAATTTTGCTCTAAATAAGGCAAAAGAAATGCTCATACGAGCTAAACAAAAGCGTACTAAGAAGAATTTAGACTACACAAATACACTAAGAGCAGGAATAGGAGATTTAGTTTTACTTAAAATAGAAGATAGAAATAAACAACAATTACCGTATAAGGGCCCATTTAGAATATTAGATAGATTAGGAGTTAATACTGTAATAGATTATAATGGAGTACATAAGAAAATACACAATAACCAACTAAAACCATATAAGGCAATAATTTAATACTTTAGCAAGATAATTAGTCAAATACATTGAAACAAAAAAAAATATTATATTACTCTATATCATATATATATATATTTATCATATTTTAATACTATTTTATTACATATATTTTGAGAACAGATGACGCGTTTAAGAAAAATTACTGTAACCCCTAATTTTTCTCTTAAGGATGAGGGTGTAGTGTGCTCTCGTTATACACACTGCCGACCCTAAGTTTCGTTGTTATAAACAGAGTGACTAATAAGTTAGCACTGCATTATCGGCGTGTGCTGCACTCAGTGCATGCGAATATTTTTATTACTCACTCAATATTGTTGACCGTGCCAAATTATCATTCGTCAAACCAAAAATATGTAATTTGAATCCTTTCGATGATTCAAATTCAATATGCAAGAACGAAACGCAACATAGGTTATAATTATATTAATTAACTAGAGAAGTATGACCATAGATTAAGACTACTAAGTAAGTTTTGTAAAAATGTTATAAAAGAGCCGAGATGGCCAACAATAAAGCAGACTTTAATTAACCACACAAGCTGGCAGATCTCTGCCTTGTTCAGTTTATTTTAAACGTCTCTTTTTGCCTTGGACATAGTTCAAGTCGGCAAACACTGCAGTCTATAGCGAAGGCAAACTCTGCCGCTATAAAATAAATTAAAACGATCCTTAAATAAATTATAACACAGCGACCCATTTTTGATGTAAAAATACAAAAAATTAAGGTGGCAACCCTATAAACCATCTTGAATTATAAAATTCTGACTTCAGATTCGAAATCAATGACTCCCTAATACTGTTTAATTATGTTCAAAATTCTTAAAAATACAATTATTAGTTGGAAACCCTAATATTTCAAAATTTTATAACTTTGAATTTCTGACCACGGATTCGGATTAAGTGACCCATTTTTAGTATATAATTTTTTTTTTGACACCCCAGAATTCATAGAAATACAAAAAATTAAGGTGGCAACCCTATTTACCATCATGAAATTTAAAATTCTGACTTCAGATTCGAAATCAATGATTCTCTAACACTGTTAAATTATGTTTAAATTCTTCAAAATACTTATTATTAGGTGGCAACCCAATTATTTCAATATTTTATAAGTTTGAAATTCTGACCACGGATTCGTATTCAGCGACCCATTTTTGGTGTACCCTTATTTTTGCCAGCCCGCCCAGCCCAGAATTCATATAAATACAAAAAGTTAAGGTGGCAACCCTATCCACCATCTTGAATTTTAAAATTTTGACTTCAGATTCGAAATCAGTGACTCTCTAACACTGTTAAATTATGTTAAAACTCTTAAAAATACATATTATTAGGTGGCAATACTGTGGTAAAAATTTAGGTGGCAACCCTAACCTCCATCTTAAATTTTAAAACTGTGACATTATATTCGAAATCAAATCCGTTGTCAGAATTTCAAAATTACAAGAATTCGCAAAAATACAAAAAGTTTAGGTGGCAACTCTATCCGACTTCTTAAACTTGCAACCACGAAGTCCACAGTATCCTTCCTATTACGCTTAAGCTCTGTTAATTTGTATCAAAATCTTCAAGGAATGGACCTTAGTAGAATCACTAAAACCATTAATTTTTTGCTGCTTGATTACAATGTTTTGCAATGACCTCTTCTGCTAATAAATCGTCTTAGGGCTCCTATAAATGCGTCTGTTGATAGGTTAGAAACCACCTCCATGTGGATGGCCTTTGTAGCGAAGCAACAAAACACAGCAATGTAGGCCTTGTCAGGTCTTTTGCCTCTAAGCATATTCATTGTTTAAGCTGACCGCAATCCCTACTAAACTCAACGAAGGCATGGTAGCAATTATTCCGAAGACACAATTCTTGGCGGTTTGGCGGTATGGTGCAATGCCGTGAAGGTGATGTTATTGTGGATTTTTGTGAACTCACAATTTATTGCTGTTTTGTTGTTGAATAACTGGATTTCACAAATTAAAGCAGGATACTCAATTCCGAATCTTGACTGTTGATTTGGACATATGCGAATATTTTCCATTAGAATCGTACATGTATTCAAATCTTCTATTGTCAACATTGCATATTGATCGCGATGATTGTTAACCGTCAAGAATTGTGTCTTCGGAATAATTGCTACCATGCCTTCGTTGAGTTTAGTAGGGATTGCGGTCAGCTTAAACAATGAATATGCTTCTGGATCCACCAGAGGTAGTTCTAGTAGGAACATTATGTGTTTCTCGTTCACCGCAGAACGCACGGTCATTAGTTTGTAAAATTGGAGTAGGTTTTCGTTGTCGGTAGGAAGAGTTCGTGTTGAAGGGATATGAGCCTGAATTATCTGTAACTCTTGCTTCAGTTGTTGTGGAGTTAAGATCAATGGACTAATATTTCCGTTATGCGATTGAGTCAATGCTTGAAGTAACTCTGATTGTATTTGTTGCATGTTTGTTGTGATCATTGACAGCTGAGTCACTAATGCCGTGAGCTGATTTGATTGTCGAAGTATTATTGTTTCATTTGCGATGTGATTTATATCTTCATATATTGACCTTTGTAACTTCTTGAAATTAACTTCGGTTGCCTTCTCATCAACCTTTATTATGTTCAACGTGGAATCAATTATTGATGTTTGATTGCCTAACAAATTCATGAGGTGTTCTGCATTGAGTTTGACATTCTCTATAGTTTTTGACATAGTCTCTGCGTAGTTTGAGTCTAGTACTCCAAACAGGGCATGGGCCATATTACCGACTATATCTAATGCTCCTCGCTTCTGCCGTTTTTTTGACAGAAGCATTTCTTCTTGTAGCAATGTACTGAACGTATGCTTGAAATGATGAATAATTGGAGCACATGATGTTTCTATTGATGGCCTTATCCACATATCTATCAGAGTATTTATTCCTTCGTCTAGTGTTTTCATATCTGACCACATTGGGCTGAGGTCATAGAATACCATGAACGTCCAGTGTGCTGATGAAAGTTTTGTTGTGCCGATGTTTTCAAAATAGATTCCTGGTTCTTCCTTAAAATTAATTATTTTTACTGATGAGGCAAGTACTAGTGGTAGAAAGAGAAGTGAAATTATGATAGTTGTGAAGATTCCTTGTGAAGTGTGTGACACCACTATCCCCTTTGGGCGTGTACCTTATTTGCCAAACTCTGATGAACGGGAATGTATTCTTTTTTGAGAGTTCTGTGGTATAATTTGGTTGTCATAGTCTTTATATTCCAAGTTGGTGTCATTGAACAGTGGGGCCAATCTGTGAATAGGTCTTTTGAACGTTCCATTTATTGTTTTCAAATCGACTACTCGAACCAGTCCGTCGTCGCCCTTGTATACCCGGGTAATTCTTCCTAATGGCCATCGAAGTACAGGAATGTTATCTTCTTTTATGATCACTAGCATGCCTTCAGTTATGTTCGGTGACATTGTTTTCCACTTGCCTCTTTCTTGCAATTCATGTAATTACTTATGTGACCATTCCTTCCAGAATTTATGTTTAAGTTCTGATGTGATTCTCCATCGTGAGCCAAGAGATGCAGTTATTGTTTGTGTATTTGCATCAACTGACGTTGTCAGAGGTTCACCCACTAGAAAGTGACCTGGTGTGAGTGCTTCGAGATCGTCGCAGTTTGATGACATTGGGATCAGTGGTCGAGAGTTGAGTATAGCTTCTATTTCAATGATAACCGTTTCCAGTTCTTCGTATGTCATTGATGCCGCTGATACGCTTCGAACCAACAAGTGTTTTGCAGATTTTACTGCCGCCTCCCAAAGCCCTCCAAAATGTGGTGCTCTGGGTGGAATAAATTTGAATTCAATTGATTGTTCACTACATGTTCGTATAAGTTTTTCTTGAGCTGTTTGAGAATAAATGGATTCCTTTAATTCAGCCAATTTGTTACTTGCTCCGACAAAATTTGTAGCATTATCACTATACAATGTTTTGCAATGACCTCTTCTGCTAATAAATCGTCTTAGGGCTCCAATAAATGCGTCTGTTGATAGGTTAGAAACCACCTCCATGTGGATGGCCTTTGTAGCGAAGCAACAAAACACAGCAATGTAGGTCTTGTCAGGTCTTTTGCCTCTAATTTTATGATAAATCCAAACCGGTCCGAAGTAGTCTACTCCTGATGTTATGAATGGACGTGCCGGTGTTATTCTTACAGCTGGTAAGTTTCCCATAAGTTGTTTGAAGAGCCTTGGTTTTGCTTTCGTACATCGTACACACTTATGTACGATACTGCGAGTTATAGTTTTCCAACTGGTTATCCAGAAGTGTGCTCTGGATGCTGCTAGCAGAGCTTGTGGACCACAATGACGATTATTTTCATGAAGCATTTGCAACAATAGTTTCACCATGAGGTGGTTGTGCGGCAAAATTGCTGGATGTTTTTCTTCGAACAGTAATGATGATTGTTCAAGTCGACCGCCAATTCGCATTATTTGATATTCATCCATGAACGGATTTAATGAAGCCAGGGAGCTAGACTTATTGACAGGCATTTTTTTTGATAAATTTTCTAGTTCATTACGGAATCCTGCAGCTTGAATGACCTTTATAATTATTCTAAGAGCGTCATCCAATTCATGAATATCTAACGCCTTGTTACTTGGTCGCAATTGACGGGTTGTTCTTGAATTTCGAATAAACCTCAGTAAATAACCGACGGTGCGTTGCAAAAATCGGAATGAATTTCGATGATTGATTTTGAAGATTGTTTCTTCTAACGATTGATGTGTTGTTGTATTGCTAAGACACGTTTTGTTTCTTTTCGCTCTAAGTCGCAAGTTTTAGAAATGTCTTGTGAATATGGTTCAGACCATTGATTGCTCTTCCCGGATAGAAAAGGTGGACCATAAAACCAAATTGAATGCTTGGATAGATTTTCTGGTGCTAGTCCTCGAGATATTGCATCGGCAGGATTTTCCTTGGAACTGACATGTCTCCATTGACTTGGAATGCATAACTCTTGAATTTTTGCTATTCGGTTTGCTACAAAAGTATGAAATGAAGCTGCAGTTGACTTTATCCAAGCTAATACAATTTGCAAGCCAGTCCAAAGGAACGTTTCAGTGTTTTGTAACCGTATGTCAATCTTTACTCTGTTTGTAAGTTCCACACCCAACACAGCTGCACATAATTCTAGCCGTGGTAGAGTTGTTTTTTAAGTGGTGCTATTCGTGATTTTGAACAAATTAATCTGATTCCTACAGTTTTGTCTGTGTAGGTTGAACGAATGTAGACTGCTGCTCCGTAAGCTCGTTCGGATGCGTCGACAAATGTGTGAATTTGTGTGGATACAATTTTTTGAGGCTTAAATACAAATCTGTCCACCCTTATGGTATTGAGTGCCACTATATTTGCGCGGAAATTGTTCCATTCGTGATGAAGATTTGTAGGTAATTCATCATCCCAAGATATTTGTAATTACCAAAGCTGTTGCAGAAATATTTTAGCTCTGACGACAACTGGCCCAAAAATACCTAATGGGTCGAAGATCCGTGCTAATTCTGAGCTCACTATTCGTTTTGTGATGTTTCTTGATGATGATATTTGCGCTCGCCCGCACAGCTGGTCAGATTTTGGTAGCCATATCATCCCGAGAGTTTTTATTGACTGACTCGATGATTCGTCTAAGTCCAGGTTGATTTCCTGGTCTTCTGGTGGAATTCCACTTAGAAGTTTAGCGTGATTAGATCACCATTTTCTTAATTTGAAGCCAGCTTCCCTTAGTAATGCTTGAACTTGACCTTGTGATTCTAAAGCAGTGTTGATAGAATCCGTGCCACTAAGACAATCGTCAACATAAAAATCATCACGCAATATTGTTGCTCCTAAAGGATATTTCATAAGGCCTTGCGAAGCTAAGTATTGGAGGCATTTTGTTGCTAAATATGGTGCTGGTGAAGTTCCATAGGTAACGGTTTTCAATCGGTAAAATTTGATGTCTTCATTTTGATTGTATCTCCAAATAATAAGTTGAAACATCTGGTCAGCCTCATTGACACATATTTGTCGATACATTTTCTCTATGTCAGCGGTGAAAACAAAGCGATGCATGCGAAAACGTAATAATATTGAAAACAAATCACTCTGTACCGTTGGCCCAGCGTGTAGAATGTCGTTAAGAGATGACCCACTGTTGGTTTTAGCGGATGCATCAAACACCACTCTAAGTTTTGTTGTAGAGCTTTCTGGTTTAAGAACACAGTGATGGGGCATGACATAGTTTAAATCTGGAATATCACTTTCTTTAATTTCTTCCATGTGTCCTAGAGCTTCGTACTCCTCCATAAACTTGTTGTAGTCCTCTCTTAGTTTGGGATTACTGTTGAGTCGTCTTTCCAATGATAGGAATCGATTGACGGACATCTGTCTCGAATTTCCGAGGGTTATGGGGTTCTCTGAGAATGGCAGACGGACTACAAAGCGACCATCAGTGTTCCTTCTTATATTTTGAAGGAAATGGGTTTCGCAGCGCTGTTCTAGTAATGATATTTGATGCTCTGAGTCATTTGTGTCTTCAAGCTTCCAAAATTTTTCAATCAATTGATTCGTTGTCTCTTCGTCTGGGCTAAACATTGCACAGGTTGCCGAATTATTACCGCATCCTTCTATTTTTCCTGTCACGATCCAACCAAGTTCGGTGTTATGAAAAGTAGGAAATTCGTTGTTAATTTTGAACTGTTGTGGCCGCAATAATTGATGATAGAACTCGGCTCCTATAAGTATGTCGATTTTATCTGTTTGATTGAATCTTGGATCGGCCAGCTTGATATTTTCAGGAAGTGACCAATTGGATGTATCTAACGTTTTTGTAGGTTGCGGTGACACTATGTTGGGAAGAACAAATGCTTCAATTCTGGTGGAGTAACTGCCAGCGTGTGCTTGAATCTCTAAATTTACGCGCTGTGCTACATTTTTTGTTTTACGACCTATTCCTTCGATGCAAAGCGATGCATCCGATGTTTGTAGCGAAAGTTTTGATACGACTCTTTCCGTCACTAAGTTGACCTGAGACCCGGAGTCCAATAAGGCTCGAAATTCATCGATGTGGCCGTTGTTTCCAATTACCTTAACTCTTGCAGTAGCTAATAGTATGTAGTGCTCGTTATGCTGATGCTTGTTCGCAGCTGCTACAATAGGTGTGTTTGAACTTATATTTTGCGTTTGTTTGATTTCACCTGATGCTGATTTTGCTGCTGAATTGGGTCGCTTTCTTCAGGAATTTTTCTTAATAATATATTGGATGTTCTGTCGATCCACATACCTTGCAGTTGCTTGATGTTGAAATTGCTGCTGTTGTTTTTGCTCTATCTTTTCCCCCGGAAAAGAGATGCTCATGAGCCTTTCCACGCGTTTCTAGTGCTTGGAAGCGATGCTCTAAAAATCTAAGTAGTTCACGTAAGGTTATAAGCTTTTTATTGTTATTTAGTGACTGTTCAAATGTTGTTTGCGTCGCTTGGTCCAATTTTTGCAACAGTAAATGAACTACTATGACATCCCACTCGCCCACTGGAAGTCCTTGTGCGCCTAAACCATGAAGACACTCTTTCGTTATATCGTGTAAGGATTTGAGCGTTTGTGCTGATTCGTTTTTCATTTTCGGCTGCGATAACAAGTTATTCAGCAATGTTGTCACAATTAACCTCCTGTTGTCGTACCTGTTGACCAAAATGTTCCATGCAATAACATAATTGGCACCTGTGATTAGTAAGTGTTTTATAAGATTGTTTGGCTCGTCTCCCAAGTGTGTTGTTAAATAAAACATTTTTTGAACGTCGCTTATTGTCGTGTTGTGAATCAGTTGAGTATAAAGATCCTTGAACGCTACCCATTGTGTGTAGCTGCCGTGAAATTTTGGTAACTCAATTTTAGGCAATTGCACCTGAAGTGGTTCATTTCTGCTGGTGCTCTGATGAGCATCCAAATTTGCACTGCTGATGTGCTGTTGTAATCCGCTTAACACGTTGTGCACCTCTGCTTCCATTTTATAATACTCATCCAACGTATATCCTTCTATATCATCACTGTTTGTTGATTGCCATAGGACATCGTTGTTCACAATAAAATCATTCATGTATTTGTCGATAAGTGCTGCTTTGTTATGATAGTACGATTCAGGGTGACTTTGATTCGCCTGAACCCTGATTTCTTCAATGTTTCGCCTTACCGCTCTCATTAAAGCTCGTTGATTACGAAGTACCTTCACTATCACTTCGTCAATATGTTAATCTGCTTAGTTGCCATCTTCCTGCTTACCACCAGCCGTGGCAAGCCTGCAGTCCTTGCGTGGAGGGGCCGTAGGTAAAGGTGCATATTCAGAATTTTTCGTCAATTTCTGCATTTCGGCTTCAAACATCTCTTAAATTTTGAGAGTCAGGTCCGAAATGCGCAAATATTGGTCAACGAAGTATTCGTGTTGCATTGGCAAATTAGCGAGACACCTTATCTTGTTATCCGTGCTCTCGAATTCTGCCCATGCTTCATCCAACCGATTGATCCTTTCTTCATAGTAGCTGCTCGTCTTTCTTGAAGATGGATCCTTTTTGACGTTCGTCAAAATTGTTTCAATTCTCACAGCAATGTTTTGCTGAGCAGCTACCAACTCTTGAAATGTCTCCATATCGAACTTTTCCAAAAACTTTTTTCCAAATGTTGAGTTTTTTCCACTTTACGCGTTATTTTTGTTTGTCCAGGAATTTGAATTTCCTGGTCGGGGTCACCAAATGCTAATTTGTATCAAAATCTTCAAGGAATAGACCTTAGTAGAATCACTAAAACCATTAATTTTTTGCTGCATGATTTCGATCTGTTTGGACCTTAGTTGAACCACTAAGACCAGTTGCTTGACACACTATTAAAAGAAACCTCACATTTTGTTCTGACAAGTTATTTAATTCTTATAAGTCTTTTGTAAAGAAAATATGCTTATACTGCATTCAAAAATAAACAAAAACTATAACACATATAATTTAATTACAAAAGAATGCATACGCTAATTTAATGGTTGCGTAAAACCAAAACGCTTACAAACAACCAAACTTTAATACATACAATTTAATTAACTAGAATGCATACTCTACAATTTAATAATATCGTAAAATAAAAACGCCTACAAATAACAAAAAGTTTAATACATTTTAATTTAGTTAAAATGCATACGCTATAATTGCGTAATATAAAAAACGCTACAATATATTAAGTTAGCACAACTCATGACTAGGTCATTGATTGTGACATGAGCCCAACTGCTTATGCCTCAACATGTGTGCCTTGGCTGACACACATAGGCATCTTCTGCTGTGTTAACAAGCTCTCTCTACACAAGCTCATTGAATTTTTTGGATACTTGCTTTAGATTCAATTAATTGGATACTTGCGAGCTTACAAGCTTTTGCCCATCGTTTCAAGCTTTTCAAGTTGCTGCCTGACAAAGTAAGTCCAAACAAGCCAAGCCAACGAGCAAGCATGAATATGACTTGTATCTATTTGGTATTTTTGCAAGCTGGCTAAAGCTTGCTTTTTCAAGTTTGGATACATACTTGAAAAGGCTTGAACTTCAAGTAGGCTTGTGCAGTTCTCTGGTTTGTATATATTCGTATACGTTCAGTTGGGCTGACGAGAGAATGGAACTGAATATACGACTTGTGTTGCCCCCCACTTTACGATCATTCCAACATCTTTATATTGTTCGCTCTTTTAGATCACTAACAAAAACAACAATATTTCCGTGTTAGTTGTTATCAGCATTACCGGACGTTTTTTTTTTTTAAACTGTAAATTAAAAAAAAAACTGTATTTCCAACAAAAAAACTATAACCCTAAAAATGCAAGTTTTATTTGACTAATATTTATTTATTTATTGAAATGAAAATTATAAAAAACAATTCATTACCAAAAACATAAACAATAACATAAGCAGTTACAAAAAAACCTAAAATATAACATTTGTACTTTTGAAGTTATAATCTTACAACATTTTTCAGTATTTTTCTGTGACATGCTGCTTTATTTGGACAATTGAAAGGGTTTCATATAAAACATTTCAAATGAAATGCCAAAAACAAGGCATCCTATTTTTTTATCTGATATTGCGAATAAAACACCTTATTATAATTTCACCATGCTTTTGAATAAATCACATTTTTTTAAAATTTTGATTTCAATAACTTTTGTAAATTTACTTGTCAATTTTGTTGTGCATTGGTTTGATTTATCATACTGAATACAATTTTATGCATTCTTTTTTAAGAGATCTTTTGTTCTTAGAATACCACAAAGTGCGGGAATTTACCGACTTATTTCTGTTACCGACTTGTTTTATTAATACGAGTTATGGAAAATATTCTTTCTATTTATTTAAATTTAAATCACTAAAATTAATTTGACGTAATTCTTATCATTCTACGTAAGCTTTTTCAGCAATGCTTACAACATTAGTCAAAAATGTCGACTCAACTGCGATATAGATGGGTGATAAGTATATAAAACTTAGTTGGAGACAGAAATTCCACATCTTATAAAATGCATTTTAAAATTCATTGTTTATAACATAGCCAACATAAAATTTTACGTTTTGTTCTCTTAAGTTGATTTTCTCAGATTGTGGTTAGTTGTAAGTTAAATATTTTTATTTTCTTTTTCAAATCTAAAAACTGTAATTTTCAGTTGAAACTGTGAATATGGCAACGCTGGTTGTAGTTCAAAGATATGACGAGTCGATGCATCGAAAGGAAGAGAAAACTATAAAGAATTATCGAAAATAAGGGATAGAAAGCAACAAGTAACCTTACGGCCGTATTTTAGTTTATTCGTAGTCTTGAATGATGCATTTTTTATGACATCACTTTGAAAAAGCGTGGTTTTATCCAAATATTTCACATTTTAAACTTAAAATCTATTTTATATATTAATTGTTATGAGAGTTATTTTATTTTAATATATAAAGGTTGACTATTATTATGACGTACTCTTGTATGAGAGGTTGTCGAAATTTTCAGTTTTTGTACTAATTTCCTAGCATCGAATGCATACCAAAGTTAAAAAATTATTTGCAAAATTTTAAGTCATTATACTCAATTTTTTGGAATTTAAGGAGATTTTAAATATTTCATAAAGGCACTTTGTATGGGAGGTAAACGTGGTTTTTATAAGATTTTTATAAATTTCATACTTAAAGTGCATATTAAGGGTTAAAGCTTATGTGCAAAATTTAAAGTCACAAGATTTTTGGGAAATTCAAAGAGATTTTGCCGTTATGGTAAAGTCCCTTTGTATATAAAATTTGTATGCATGTAAAATAAAGCAGTTAATTTTTCTACCTCAATTTTACGCGAAAACATCGTTTGAACATACGAAAAATATGAATATATATGAAGAATATATAATAATACACGTAAGCGTAGAAATTTTCCAATATACAAGTTATGCATTTAACATAGTCGTTTTAATGACTTTTTTGTTAAGTGGCATCTTTTTCGCGTAACTATTTTAAAAGTTTATGTGGCAATATATTAAATGTCATTCACTTGGAGGATTTTCTATGAGGATAAAGTGCCAAACGAATTTTCCAACAATACAACAAAATAACAAAATTAAGCCGATATTGAATACATATTTCATTAAAAATGAATCACGTAAGTACTTTTTATATAAATGTGTTAAAATATTGTATCTAATAATTTGTGAATTCGTAATAACGTGAGTTGAAAGTTAAAAACCAAGTGTGTTTGAGTTTGTTCTCAGAATTTCTACCGCAGTTAGTTAATATTTCTACCGCAAATTGAAAGTTCCACCCAAGGCAAAAACCCTAAGAGTTTTACTGCTCATCGCCTGGTAGCGCTTTTTACATTTATTTTTTTCTGTTAATGTTGCTGCTGTCTGTACCGTCTGTGCTGTTGAATGTATAAAAAACCAGTTTTAGCCATTCGATAGAATTTATCATATTTTAAATGTCAATTATGAAAAGTAAATTACATATTTAAACACTTTTATTGCTATTTGGACGACAAGCTGTTGTAAGATATTTTTTTTATGCACTAAGTTTTTGAAAGTTACAAATTCTTAGCTATTTTTCTAAATACAAGGTAACTAAAACACATAACTGCATTTCTAAACACAAAATTTTTGAAATAAAACTAACAAAAAGTTGTCGTTAAAATAACAAATTTGTATGAAAATTTTAAAAAAGTTTAAAAATGTTAAAAAAAACAAAGACAATTGTCGTTAAATCGTGTTGAGTAAATCTTTAAACACCGTAGGCTTGGCAACTTGAGGCTTAACGAAAATTTTTTTGCTTAAACGTATTTTTCGAAATATTTTGATATTTTGGACGAAATTCATTTTCGTCCAATTAATTTTACGAAAAAGTCAAAAGGAGGGCGTGGATACTTTTTATTTCACAGAGAAATACCCTAAAAAATATTTGTGGTTCTAGAATAAAAATTCATATAAGAGCTAAACTTAATCACATCGCTCCACCCTAATAGGCATTCTAATTTAATTGACTTAAACGAACAAACATATTTATTTTTATGTAGCTTTGTAATTGTTCAGCTTTAATATTTGCAAATTAAGAACTTTTACGTTATTTAACTACTTCTTTGTTTTCGAGACAGTAAATATTTCACAAATTATTAGCTACAGATCAAAATATTTCTTAATTCTTATACCACGGAATACATGTTAATTTTAATTTTGTATTTGTTATTTGCTTTCCCCTAGAACGTAGGAAAGCCTTTGAATTCTGAGCAGAAAACACAAAAAGGTGTATTTTCTATCGTAAGAAAGGTACATATGAAATAAAATATTTTTAAAAAATTTTGTTTGACCTTACATCACTTTAGACCCATGAAAAATGGGATAGTTTATTTTTTAATTTTTATGAAAAATGTTATATTAACGAATTTATACATAATCATTACTGTTTTTTGTAAATATAAAATAAATACTTTAATAAATTTCGATAAACATAAGGTTAATTCTAACATTTCATTATTTCAAATTATTTACTACTCTTTTTGAAAATGTATGTGAAAACAATTTTTTAAATATAAATTAACAAAAACAAATTAGGTCGAATTAATTTTTTTTTGTCCTGGCATTCTATATTGGATTCTATGAAAAAATATATAGCTTTTTATACAACAAATCGCCTTACACGAAACTTCTTCTAAGCTTTTTGAAACGAAGTTCCTTTACGCAGCTCACGGGTAGTGCTTGTTGATAGAAAAAATCACGTAACCGTGTGATTGCTGTGTTTATTAGAGCCCTGCGTAGGTGCACTTAAAACCGGCTTCAAAACATAATATTATGTATTCCACCTAATATTATGAATTTTTTAAAGTTTTAAACATCATTTATCAGTGTTAGGGGGGTCGCTGATATCGAATCTGAAGTCAGAATTTTAAAATTCAAGATGGTGGATAGGGTTGCCACCTTAATTTTTTGCATTTTTATGAATTCGGGGCTGGAAAAAAAATGATACACCAAAAAGGGGTCGCTGAATCCGAATCCGTGGTCAGAATTTCAAAATTATAAAATTTTGAAATAATAGGGTTGCCACCTAATAATATGTATTTTTAAGAGTTTTAAGCATCATTTATCAGTGTTAGGGGGTCGCTGATATCGAATCTGAAGTCAGAATTTTAAAATTCAAGATGGTGGATAGGGTTGCCAACTTCATTTTTGCATTTTTATGAATTCGG
Organism: Dichetophora obliterata; assembly: GCA_963920525.1. Taxonomy (NCBI): domain Eukaryota; kingdom Metazoa; phylum Arthropoda; class Insecta; order Diptera; family Sciomyzidae; genus Dichetophora; species Dichetophora obliterata. The sequence continues at coordinate 155,466,905 of OY986437.1, read as the reverse complement.
GGCTGGCAAAAAAAATGATACACCAAATAGGGGTCGCTGAATCCGAATAAGTGGTCAGAATTTCAAAATTATAAAATTTTGAAATAATAGGGTTGCCACCTAATAATATCTATTTTTAAGAGTTTTAAACATCATTTAGTAATGTTAGGGGGTCGCTGATATCGTATCTGAAGTCAGAATTTTAAAATTCAAGATGGTGGATAGGGTTGCCACCTTCATTTTTTGCATTTTTATGAATTCGGGGCTGAAAAAAAAATTATACAACAAAAAGGGGTCGCTGAATCCGAATCCGTGGTCAGAATTTCAAAATTGTAAAATTTTGAAATAATAGGGTTGCTTTTACTATTTAAAATAAAAATGAATTCGTAAAATTAAAAAAAAATTATGATGGCAACACTATTCACGATCTTGAATTTTAAAATTCTGACTTCAGATTCGATATCAGCGACCCCCTAACACTGATAAATCATGTTTAAAACTTTAAAGAATACATATTATTAGGTGGCAGCCCTATTACTTCAAAATTTTATAATTTTGAAATTCTGACAACGAATTCGGATGCAGCGACCCATTTTTACCTAGTCAATTTTGAAAATCTTGAAGTTGGTGTAAAAAAATGTCTACTGAGGCGCTGACGACCGCTGATTAAAATTATCAAAATGATCAAAATGATCCAAATGATCTATTGCCATATATTGCTTTTTATTATTTTATTTTATTTATTTTATTGCTCAGCCTACCCTCAACGATTAAATTTCATTGCTTGTGGTGTTGACGAACAAAAACACTCCATGCTTCGATTGCCGAGAGAGAAAGTGTGTATTGCTTGTCGTTGTAGGGTTTCGTTTGCTGTTGAGCAAATCAAACTCTCAAGTGTTATTAGATGACAGTCAACTGTGAGCAATGCAATAAATCACAGTGTGTGTACGTTCAAATAGATGCGCCGACACAGGGCTTTGGTGTGTATGCGTGAGAGTATCAAGCTGACTACAAAATAGCAGACGAATAATATTGTATCTCAGAGTAATATTGACACAAGGGTACTGAAATTTATTACAGTGGTAGGCACAATTATCACAAAATATGGTAAAAAAGTGGGCGTTATTGGACAAAAAGGTGTGGCAATATTAGAAAAACACTGTTACTCGAATAAAATTGACACCAGGGTACAGAAATTAAGTACAGGGGTAGTTATAATTATAAAAATTTACGGTGAAGAAAGTGGGCATTGTGCGTCAAAAGGGAGTGGAAATTGAAGAAAAATACTCTATCTCAATTAACAAGAATGGGTACAAGAATGGGTAGAATTATCACAAAACACTATGAAGAAAATGGGCGGTAATAGACAAAGGGCGTGTCACTTTTAGAGAAACACTGTATATTAGTTAATATTGACACTAGGGTATTGAAATTTTGTACATGGGTAGGCTTACAAATTACGGTCAATAAAGTGGGCGTTATATACAAAGGGAAGTGGCAATATCAGAAAACACTATTAATATAACAAAACACGATCAAGAAAGTAGGTGGAATTTTTCAAAGGGCGTGTCACTATAAGAAAAACACCGTATCTCGAATATTGACGCTATGGTACAAAGATTCGTAACAAGAATGGTCAAAATTATTATCATCATCTCTAAAAAGAAAGCAATAAAAACTTTTTAACAAAAAAACTTTTTAACAAAAAAAAATTTTAACAAAAAAACTTTTTAACAAAAAAAAACAACTTCAAAACCACTACGAAGTAAAAAATTATTTTAAATTACTTTTTACATTAATTTTTTGGTAAATTTTATCATTAATTTATATATATATTATTAAATTGGAAATATTATTAACATAATTTTATTCTATTTTGTTTTATTCTTACAATTTAATTTCTTTACAAACAGAAAACCTTAATCGTTAGCGTTAATTTTATAAAAGTCTGATTATATTAACGCCGACTTTAAAGTTTTTATATTCATAAAGAAACTAATATGTTTATGATAATAAAATAAAATAGAAAAAAATTATAATTATAAGATTTCCAATTTAATAATATATATAAATATATTATCGAATTTACTAAGAATTAATGTGAAAAGTAGTTTTAAATTATTGTTTACGTTGTAGTGGTTTTGAAGTTGGTTTTTTTTTTTTTGTTAAAATGTTTTTTGTTAAATTAATTACATTTATAAGTGCACAGCGAACTTTTATGAAATCAAACTTTTAAAATGGAATTTCGGGAAAAATAGTTTCACTGAATGCTCCCGAAGTGCAGTTTTTCTTAAAATTTAATACAGAGTGCTAAAATTAATAATTCCAGGAATTAAAATAGCTTTTTGAACACATTGATAAGCTCTAGTTTGAAATTTATATTATACTTATATATTTTAAAATCTCAAGGTATCAATTTGTAACTTAGTAAGAGTTGGCTAATTTCAAATCTGTACCCACATTTTTGTAATAAAAATGACGATCAAATATGGTGTCATAACCATATTCTTTATATATGCACTGAACTTTGAACAAGGGGGTTTGGGGTGATTCAAATTTTGTGTCGAAGTTTAAAAATCCACAATCATAAATTCAGTATTACGACCAAACTTGCAATATTTTGCAATATTTTTGAGCTATGCGGAAAATGTTCTAGAGTTTTATTAAGGTAATATTTCAGGTGACAAACTTTTGTGTCGTCATAAAAATAACAGTAAAAACCAAGCATAAGAGGTTTTTTGTTTCAGTTTATATATGTTTATAATAGGTTAAATATGTAAAATGATAGACATTTCCAAAGTCGCTGTAGAGAGCTACTTTATTTCCTTCTATCAACACATTATTTTCTCTGGTATAGTCTACTATATCGGTTGCTGTGATAACAAAAGGTTTATTATAGTTAAACAGATCAGGTGGGTCTATTCCGGTGAAGTAATGATTCACCAACGAGCGCTGGCCTTTAGCTGCAAGTCTTAGTAAGTCGAGCTAGTGTTAACATATAATCTTCGGGCAATTTGTGCTCGGTTTATATGCAAACGGAGAACAGAAAAGAAAAATAACACAACACCAGGATATAGTTTCACAAATTTAGGTTTATTTAATAAAATCTTACGTTTAGTCGTCTCTTCAATATGTGATGAGATTTAGATTATGATTTACAGCTAACTGCTTCTCTATGGCTTCCAATATGTGGTTATAAATAAGGTTGCTTTTTATCAAACGATTTGGCTTTTCGGCAATCAATTAGTGATTAATTGCAAGCACCAAAGGCACTCTTCGGAGAAGCCGATCGAGCGGTCCGTTTGCGTATCGAGAATTGATACTGGAGCGAGTCAATAAAACAGTAAGTAAATCTACTACTGTGGCGACCGTAGCTTAGTGGGTAGAGTGCGTGGCCCCTAAGCTTAAGAACCGCGGTAGCCCGGGTTCAATTCCAGCTCAGACAGAAAGTTTTTTCAATTGAATTAATTTTTCTGTTCGGTCGTCACCTCTCTGCAGACAATGGCAAACCTCAGAGAGTAAAAATTGCCATGTTAACCTTCTTGATAGCCGTCAAAGTCGGCATTAAACATGTCGGTCCAGTTCTCGGTCATTTATGATCAAACATTTAATAACACGCACAACACAATTGATCAATAGAAGCTAGGTCAAAGTACTTCCAAGGGCTGAAATGGCCAGTTTATTTTATTTTTTTTAAATCTACTACTTTCATTACCTTTACCTAAACATGCCGGCACCCTTGCAGTATTACTGTAAGATAAATTAGAATATACTTAAAATATCTTCAATTTATTAAAATATACTTAAAATATCTTAAAAAAGTTTTTAAATTTTTGTTTTTTATTTGTTATTTTCCGATATTTCGGCTCACGTTGTAGGCCTTCATCAGGGCTAAAAATTAAATACAAGTAACATTGATACATTTACACAAAATCATCACAAAAGAATATTACCATGAAAGTTAAACACAAGTTATTTTCTTTAAAACATTTAGATATTTAAAAACACTAGTAAAAGTTGTCGATAGAAAAATAAGGACATTTAATTTTAACAATATATACATTTAATTAAGCCGCGTCGAACCACCTTCATCGTCCACTAAGTTTATGTTTTGTCAAAAATTTATAAATATGCGAGCAATTGTCGGTGTCTGTTTTGTAGTTCAATCGTGTTGTTGTTGGTGTGTTTAGTATATGGAGCATCTCTAATGTATACCTTCTCCCGTAGTTCTTCTCTTGTTGAAGAATGGTTGTTGTAGCGAAGTTCGGTGAGTGATTATTTTGTATACAAGTGCTGTTTTGTGTGCATGGTTGGATTTTAAATCTGTTTTATGTGCTGATAGTCTCGTTTTTAGTTTTAATTTTGTTGTGCCAACATATACCTTGTTGCATATATTGGACTCGTCACCATTGCATTTTATTTCATAAACCAGATTACATTTGTCCATGTCTGGCAAATTACTTTTTGTCTTACTGTGAAGAATTTTTAAAGTGTTGTTTGTTTTTGGTGCCAGTACGTAATTGTTTTTGTTATATATGTCAGTCTTTTTAAATTTTTCCGTAAACCCAGGAACATAAGTGATACCTTTGTACCTTTTTAGTTCAGTTGCTTGTTCGTTATTATGATGCTTAATGTTGTTGTTCTTGAATGTTTTTATCAATCTCGTAACGGTATGTGGGGGGAAGTCATTGGACTCAAGAATTTCTCTGATTCTTGAAATGTTGTTTTTGTGAAAACTGTCGTCGCTGATATTAAAACTCTCTCAATGAAGTTTTTCGCGGTGTTAAAAATTGTTTTTTTGGGGTGCTTGGAATGAAAATAAATTAATCTACCCGATGCCGTAGGTTTCTGGTACCAGTTCGTTTTCAATACGTTGTTCTTTTTGATGACAACGGCGTTCAAATATGGTAACCTGCAGTCTTGTTCCTCTTCTAGCGTAAATTGTATGTATTTGTTGCACTTATTTAGAGTGTTTAATGTATTGCCTATTTGTTCCTCTTTTACAATTGCAAAAATGTCGTCTACGTACTTAGTAAGTAGTCTGGGTTTGTGGCTCATATTTTCCATAAATATATCTAAAATTTCCTCCATAACAATATCCGCAATTATTGGCGATATTAGTGAACCCATTGGCATCCCTTTTAATTGACTGTACATTTTGTTATTGTAAGTAAAATAATTATTTTCTTTAATACAAAATAAAAGAATTTCCATAAATAACTTTTTCGGAACTTTTGTTAGCTTTTCGATTTTGTCCCACTGTCGTTTTATTGTTCTGAGTGCAAATTCTACCGGTATGCTTGGAAAAAGAGAAACAACATCAAATGACACCATCCGCTCGTTATCGTATATGAGCTGTTCAGAGCACAAGTGGCGTAAGTCCATTTTTGGTAGTTTTGAGAAAATTGAGCATTTAGAAAAATTCTTATAATGAATTCCAAGTATAAAGAACCCAGTTTTGCTTATAAGCTACGTCAAGAGCATAAATGAAGCTATCCATATCATACAAAACAAACTAAATAGTACACAAAAATGATGCAGAATATTGCATATTAGTAGAAACATGTGGACTTGCGCCACTGAAAATTTTTTTAAATTTCTAGTTTCCGCTGTAGAAATCTAAAAGAAGATATTTTCAAGAATTTTTTGATAAGGAATCGCTGCATTTTTACCTAGAAGTTGGACAAAACCACCCCTTAGCGATTATCTCCATTATTAAGGGAGATATAAAATGAATGGACTTACGCCACTTGTCCTCTGAAATTTTTTTAAAATTTCTCCTTTCCGCTGTAAAAATGTAATGGACAATATTTTTAAGAATTTTTTGATGAGGAATTACAGCATTTTTACATAGAAGTTGGACAAAACTACCCATTAGCGATTATCTTCATTATTAAGGGAGATATAAAATGAATGGACTTACGCCACTTGTCCTCTGAAATTTTTTTAAAATTTCTCCTTTCCGCTGTAAAAATGTAATGGACAATATTTTTAAGAATTTTTTGATGAGGAAATACAGCATTTTTACCTACAAGTCGGACAAACCCACCCCTTAGCGATTATCTTCATTATTAAGGGAGATATAAAATGAATGGACTTACTACGCCAATTGTCCTCTGAAATTTTTTTAAAATTTCTCCTTTCCGCTGTAAAAATGTAATGGACAATATTTTTAAGAATTTTTTGATGAGGAATTACAGCATTTTTACATAGAAGTTGGACAAAACTACCCATTAGCGATTATCTTCATTATTAAGGGAGATATAAAATGAATGGACTTACGCCACTTGTCCTCTGAAATTTTTTTAAAATTTCTCCTTTCCGCTGTAAAAATGTAATGGACAATATTTTTAAGAATTTTTTGATGAGGAAATACAGCATTTTTACCTACAAGTCGGACAAACCCACCCCTTAGCGATTGTCTTCATTATTAAGGGAGATATAAAATGAATGGACTTACTACGCCAATTGTCCTCTGAAAATTATTTAAAATTTCTCCTTTCCGCTGTAAAAATGTAATGGACAATATTTTTAAGAATTTTTTGATGAGGAATTACAGCATTTTTACATAGAAGTTGGACAAAACTACCCATTAGCGATTATCTTCATTATTAAGGGAGATATAAAATGAATGGACTTACGCCACTTGTCCTCTGAAATTTTTTTAAAATTTCTCCTTTCCACTGTAAAAATGTAATGGACAATATTTTTAAGAATTTTTTGATGAGGAAATACAGCATTTTTACCTACAAGTCGGACAAAACCACCCCTTAGCTATTATCTCCATTATTAAGGGAGATATAAAATGAATGGACTTACGCCACTTGTCCTCTGAAAATTTTTTAAAATTTCTCCTTTCCGCTGTAAAAATGTAATGGACAATATTTTTAAGAATTTTTTGGTAAGGATTGGCTAATATTAGTTTCAGAAGTGCGATTTTAGCATCCGTTTGTGATTTTTTGAATAATTAAGGAGGCCAGAATGAATTTATTCATATAAAAGTTTCACAGTTGAAATTAAACACAGTTGTTTCTATTTAGCAGGGATGTAATAATATGTAGTATTTGTTAATATATTCAAAAATATAATAAAAACTCTTTGCAAATATAAGTTATCATCGTTATCGTTATCTTTTTTTTATCGGTGTCGTTATATGGAGCAATGGTAAATTTTCGAAAAGGTATGTATCAAAACTCCCTTTATAATGAAAACAATCGCTAAGAGATGGGTTTGTCCCACTTCTATGTAAAAATGCTGTCATTCCTCGTCAAAAAATTCTTAAAAATATTTTCCATTACACTTTTACAGCGCAAAGGAGGAATTTTAAAAAATTTTCTGAGGACAAGTGGCGTAATTCCATTCATTTTATATCTCCATTAATAATGGAGATAATCGCTAAGGGGTGGTTTTGTCCAACTTGTAGGTAAAAATGCTGCCATTCCAAATCAAAAAAATTCTTAAAAATATTGTCCATTACATTTTTACAGCGGAAAGGAGAAATTTTAAAAAATTTTCAGAGGACAAGTGGCGTAAGTTCATTCATTTTATATCTCCCTTAATAATGAAGATAATCGCTAATGGGTAGTTTTGTCCAACTTCAATGTAAAAATGCTGTAATTCCTCATCAAAAAATTCTTAAAAATATTGTCCATTACATTTTTACAGCGGAAAGGAGAAATTTTAAAATATTTTCAGAGGACAAGTGGCGTAAGTCCATTCATTTTATATCTCCCTTAATAATGGAGATAATCGCTAAGGGGTGGTTTTGTCCGACTTGTAGGTAAAAATGCTGCCATTCCAAATCAAAAATTCTTAAAAAATTGTCCATTACATTTTTACAGCGGAAAGGATGAATTTTAAAAAATTTTCAGAGGACAAGCGGCGTAAGTGCATTCATTTTATATCTCCCTTAATAATAAAGATAATCGCTAGTGGGTAGTTTTGTCCAATTTCTCTGTAAAAATTATGTCATTCCTCATCAAAAAATTCTTAAAAATATTGCCCATTACATTTTTACAGCGGAAAGGAGGAATTTTAAAAAATTTTCAGAGGACAAGTGGCGTAAGTCCATTCATTTTATATCTCCCTTAATAATGAAGATAATCGCTAATGGGTAGTTTTGTCCAATTTTTCTGTAAAAATTATGTCATTCCTCATCAAAAAATTCTTAAAAATATTGTCTATTACATTTTTACAGCGGAAGGGAGGAATTTTAAAAAATTTTCAGAGGACAAGTGGCGTAAGTCCATTCATTTTATATCTCCCTTAATAATGAAGATAATCGCTAAGGGTAAATTTTTTCAACTTCTAGGCAAAAATGCTGTTATTCCTCATCAAAAAATTCTTGAAAAAATCTCCTTTTAGATTCCTTCAGCGGAAACGAGAAATTTAAAATAATTTTCAGTGGCGCAATTCCAAATGTTTTTACTAATATGCAATATTCTGCATCATTTTTGTGTATAATTTAATTTATATTTTACGATATGGATAGCTCATATTATGCTCTTGACCAAGCTTATAAACAAAACTGAGTTCTTCATACTTGGAATTTATCTTAAGAATTTTTCTAAATGTTCGATTTTCTCAAAACTACCAAAAATGGACTTACGCCACTTGTGCTCTGAAAAAATAATGGTATTTGTCAGAGCAAAAACAAAGTATTGCAATTTATTCAGAGATTACGTAAGCTAAGAGTTTCTGGCCCGTAATCATAAATAGGTTACATTTTTCTCTTCACTTCTACGTACTTAACTCAATTTCCCTAAAAAATGGACTTACGCCACTTGTGCTCTGAACAGCTCATATGTAAGAATTATTAGCTTTGTTTTTAAATTCAATAGCGTCTTTTGTGTTATATTTGGAGTCCACCGTCAAAGATTTTAAGATGTTCACCATGTATTTAGAGAGTGCATATGATGGTGAATTTATTGACGAACAAATAGGTCGTAGTGGTGTGTCGATTTTGTGTGTTTTTGGCAATCCGTAGATTCTTGGTATAGTTGCCGTGTATGTTGTCATTTTCAGCTTCTCTAGCTTATTTATAATATTATTTTTAAAGTGTGTCAACAAACATATTCTTTTTTTGTTGTAAAGTTAAAGTTGGGTCTCTTTTTATTATTTTGTACGTTCATCCGTCTCTCAATATTACTTGCATTTTCTCATCGTAGTCTTTTTTGTACATGGCAACTGTTTTGCCACCTTTGTCAGCTTCAACAATTATGATGTTTTGGTGTTGTTTTAAAAACTCGCTCGCCTCCTTTGTAATACTTATTATGTACGCGTCTCTTTCCGTTAATTTCAGCTCTCTTAAATGTCGTTCTATTAATGTCGTGAGCTTTATTCTCGCCTTTTCTTGCTCCTCTTTGTCGACAATCGTTTGTACACAGTCCTCCCCCTCCGCGATGATGCTGAACAAAGGGAACTGTTTTTTTGTCATCGGGAGTGCGAACTTTGGACCGTGCGCTAATAACCATTGCACCTCTGTTGGTATAATTATGTCTGTCTTGTTGACAAACCATGAGTAATTGTTGTGCAGATTTAGTTGTTTGATCCGTTCTTCTTTTAGCTTTTTAAACTTCTGCTCTTGTCTGTCTGTTGTCATCTGTTTGTCATGTGCAGCAATTTTTCTATGACTCATTTTAATATGTTCAGCTTCTGTTTGTGTAATTGTTTTTTCCAAAATATTTTCTAGTGTTATTATGAGTTGTGTATTGTCTCGCAAAAACTCATGTTGATGCGAAATTAATAAATTCAAAATTTTTCGGTGGAAGTTTGTAGTGTGTTGCTCTATTGATTTTGTTAGTTTTTTAGAAGTATTTTTATTGGAATTGCTGTGCGCTGAAAATAATTTGTGTACGTTTTTTGTTCTATTTTTCAGAAAATTTGGAGAAATATGGTACTTTCTGCACTGAACTAGAAAATCTATGGAACATTTTGTATTTTCGTTGACGTTGATCATGTTTCGATGTTTGTTTATGATTTTATTAATGTTGTTACCGTATTTTTCTTTTAGTAGTTTGTATGTGGGTACCTCTGTACTCACTCTTGGCGTGCCCTCCATGTTGAATGTTGATATTGTTTCGGCCTTCTGTCGTTTGTTGCTATAATAAATTGGGCTTTGGCCGTATAAAAAGACAAAACTTTTTAAATTTTTGTTTTTTATTTGTTATTTTTACTACGACCTACTTGTTCGTCAATAAATTCACCATCATATGCACTCTCTAAATACATGGTGAACATCTTAAAATCTTTGACGATGGACTCCAAATATAACACAAAAGACGCTATTGAATTTAAAAACAAAGCTAATAATTCTTACATATACGATAACGAGCGGATGGTGTCATTTGATGTTGTTTCTCTTTTTCCAAGCATACCGGTAGAATTTGCACTCAGAACAATAAAACGACAGTGGAACAAAATCGAAAAGCTAACAAAAATTCCGAAAAAGTTATTTATGGAAATTCTTTTATTTTGTATTAAAGAAAATAATTATTTTACTTACAATAACAAAATTTACAGTCAATTAAAAGGGATGCCAATGGGTTCACCAATATCGCCAATAATTGCGGATATTGTTATGGAGGAAATTTACGATATATTTATGGAAAATATGAGCCACAAACCCAGACTACTTACTAAGTACGTAGACGACATTTTTGCAATTGTAAAAGAGGAACAAATAGGCAATACATTAAACACACTAAATAAGTGCAACAAATACATACAATTTACGCTAGAAGAGGAACAAGACTGCAGGTTACCATATTTGAACGCCGTTGTCATCAAAAAGAACAACGTATTGAAAACGAACTGGTACCAGAAACCTACGGCATCGGGTAGATTAATTCTTTTTCATTCCAAGCACCCCAAAAAAACAATTTTTAACACCGCGAAAAACTTCATTGAGAGAGTTTTAATATCAGCGACGACAGTTTTCACAAAAACAACATTTCAAGAATCAGAGAAATTCTTGAGTCCAATGACTTCCCCCCACATACCGTTACGAGATTGATAAAAACATTCAAGAACGACAACATTAAGCATCATAATAACGAACAAGCAACTGAACTAAAAAGGTACAAAGGTATCAATTATGTTCCTGGGTTTACGGAAAAATTTAAAAAGACTGACATATATAACAAAAACAATTACGTACTGGCACCAAAAACAAACAACACTTTAAAAATTCTTCACAGTAAGACAAAAAGTAATTTGCCAGACATGGACAAATGTAATCTGGTTTATGAAATAAAATGCAATGGTGACGAGTCCAATATATGCAACAAGGTATATGTTGGCACAACAAAATTAAAACTAAAAACGAGACTATCAGCACATAAAACAGATTTAAAATCCAACCATGCACACAAAACAGCACTTGCGGCCCACTGTATACAAAATAATCACTCACCGAACTTCGCTACAACAACCATTCTTCAACAAGAGAAGAACTACGGGAGAAGGTATACATTAGAGATGCTCCATATACTAAACACACCAACAACAACACGATTGAACTACAAAACAGACACCGACAATTGCTCGCATATTTATAAATTTTTGACAAAACATAAACTTAGTGGACGATGAAGGTGGTTCGACGCTGCTTAATTAAATGTATATATTGTTAAAATTAAATGTCCTTATTTTTCTATCGACAACTTTTACTAGTGTTTTTAAATATCTAAATGTTTAAAAGAAAACAACTTGTGTTTAACTTTCATGGTAATATTCTTTTGTGATGATTTTGTGTAAATGTATCAATGTTACATGTATTTAATTTTTAGCCCTGATGAAGGCCCACAACGTGAGCCGAAATATCGGAAAATAACAAATAAAAACAAACTTTAATTAAAATTAAAAAATTTTAGGAAAAAACTTTAATTAAAAAAACAAAAATTTAAAAAGTTTTGTCTTTTTATATGGCCAAAGCCCAATTTATTATAGCAACAAACGACAGAAGGCCGAAACAATATCAACATATTTTAAAAAAGGTTGATTGATTCAAGTGTGGTGGTAAAAGTGGGATGTAAAGAAAATTTGTACTGTAAGAGTGTATTATAGGCGCACACGCCTTTTTATTCAGCCGCAAGGCTTTTTATTTGGGCATACAAGCCACAAAGGCTATTCTCATTAAGCCGCAAAGCTAATTTCAATTAAGCCACAAAGGCTATATTTATTTCAAGCCGCAAAGGCTAATTTTTAACTCAAGCCACAAAGGCTAATAAAAAAAATATTTAAATTTTTCTTAGGTGTGCATCTCGCCTGTTCACCAAAATCTCTCTCCGTCTTTATTTTTAAATATTTTAATTTATATACCATTTTTACCAGTATTATTCTTAAACTAATTTTATTACTATTTCCAAGACTCCTCCTTTAATTCCAATGAAATTTAGATTTACTTTGAAAAATCAATAAGTGACCAATCACTTTTAATATTAACCTTTCCAAATTTTCCCCACTAATTAATATTTTAAACATCATTTATTGGTTCGCTCAAATTCTTGGCCTTGGCACTTATTCAACTTATAGCTTGTTGTTGTTGCTTTGTGTTTTTCTGTGCAATGCTGCAATTAATTGTGTTTACTTTGAGGTTTTTTTTATTCGGTTAGATTTGGAAATTTTGTCAACATTATGTTGATATGTTTATTGTTATCATATGTTAGACAGTTGAAGTGAAGATCTTTTGGTGGTTGTTTGTCTTGAATGTGTGTACGTTTGTAAGTACACTACACAGGTGTCTCATATAAAAAATTTATAATTTGTGCACTTCTTAATATAATATGTATAAGCAAAGATAACCGGAGACGAAATGAAAAAGTCGGCATCAGAGTTTTTAAGCATCAGACTTGAAGGTCACCTTGAAGGATGTCGTGGGGAACAGCGAAGTCACCTGTTGCAGATAGGAAACGGTGATGGCGAGGGCAGGCACTGTGCGTCACTATTCAAGCGGCGGTAAGTTCGTCGTGTCCATCCTTGACCACGATTGTGACGCCCATCTCTAAATCGATCGTCTTCTTCTTCTCCAGACACCGGGTCCCCTTCAACGCTCAATTTGACCGGAGGAAAAAAGGCCGGGCAGAAAAATTCTCCCCGGCACCCATCTCTCCTTCACAGGAAGACACAGGCAAACTAGGCCTGGCTGCGTGCTGAGGATCAGCAGCGGTACCTCTTCAAGCTCCGTATTTTTTGGAGCTGTGAAATTTTACTAAAACACGAAACGACAGAGTATTTTGCGATGTTTTGGAAGCGGAGCCGGTTAATATCCAGCCAAGAATAGTTGCTTGAGCAATAAGTGACCCAAGAATATTTCTACGGATGCCATCAATTAGAATTTGTGGGTATAAATCAGCACCTAGTAGTACATCGACTTGGTCGCTGCAGTAAAAACGCTTATCGGCTAGTACAAGCTCCGTAATAGCTTTCCTACTGAGCAGGTAGGAAGATTTCTGGTAATTTTCGAAAGTATTAGCGTGTTTGTAGTCAACCGAATGGTTGGGTCAATAGGTGATCCTGTGACTAATGTGCTAGCTTTTTGTACCTTTGCCGAAACTTCATTGTTAAGTCCCGAGCGAGTTCAGCGGAAACGCGATGAATAGGCAGCCGAACAAATCGCTGCAAGCTCTCAGAAAGAAAAGAGCTTTCTGAACCAGAGTCAATTAGTGGTCTGGCTGTAAAACTAGATCCTCGGTAGCAAAAATTTATCATCGCGGCTCCCAGCAAAATACTTTTACTGGTCGAGGCAAAGCACATCTGATAATTCTCGCTAGCGCTTGCAGATGTCTGCGGTTGCTCAGCTCCGTGTTGAGTGGACTGTTTAGGGAATGTACTCGAACCTCCCGCATTTTGATGATGATTTGCATTTCGAAAATCTCTGTGCAACAACGAGCTATGTCGTTGTCCACATGAAGAGCAATTGTACCAGTTTTTACAATTTTTCAAAGTATGGCCAGTTGACAGACAGTTCAGGCAGCAATGAAAACAACTCGCAACTGATGGTCTGTCATTTACGCTCATTGCGAAAAACTTCGGACAGAACTTTAATGCATGATGCTGGTTTTCGCGCAACTTGCAATTGGTGTTCGCGTCTTTTGCCTGATTGGTGTTGACCTCATTCACATTCGGTGAAGAAGCGTCCGATTTTGCCCTTTTAGCACCGCTCCTCTAAAGTCGGACACAGTTTCTAACGTCTGAAAATGACTTGTGAGAAACTTATCCAAGTCAGCCCATTTGAGGATTTCTGCCTTGTTTTCTATTGATTGCTCCCATAAGAGCGTTGTTTCAGGTAACTTAAGGCCGTTTTATTCACTTTTTTAACTTGAGAAGTTGGAATAACTTTGGGATTTATTCGATTTCAAAAGTTATTTAATTTTATTCACTTGAATTTCTCAGAAATATTTTAACATATTGAAGATTTGATATAACTTTCGTTTGATTGTCAACTTGTGATTTCTCTAACTTCCCAATATAGGACCAGTTATAAATTGTAACTTGGGATATTTGGTGTAACTTGTGATTTTCGCTTCATTCACAAGTTTTTACACGTTGGTGCTGTGACAGCAAAATTGTTACTATAAAAATATTTGAAGCACATATTATTTTATATGACTAGAACCGATACAATTTATTTTTATGCACAGTATTAAAGATTTAGGTTTCGCTAACCGTTAAAAATACGATATGCTAAGAACCGTGGTGGCAGGGGTTTAATTTACTTCTAAGACAGATTGTTTATTCTATTCAATTAATATTTATTATTAAATAAACCTCCGCGAGTAATAACTGCCAAGTAAAGCTTCTTAAAAACGCTAGCCGTTCGGAGTCGGCATTACTTGTAGATATAGATCTTGATCATTTGTGTTCTAACATTTAATAACACGCACAAAACAATCAAAAGAGGATCCATCAAAGTCCTTGCAAGGGCTTGAATTGCACTTTTTATCCGTAATGACATGGTTTAATTTCCGCTGATCGATGTCAGCTTCAAAGATTGCAATCATTAGTTGGTCAAAAGAAACTTCGATACGTAGTAATATGAAAGTGATGTTATTATGTGTACAATTATGAGTAGTCGGTACCTACATTTTTGCATTAGTTCACAATGTGAAATTTCGACGTGCTGCTGGAGCCATTTGTTAAAGATAATATGAAGCTTGCCAATTTCAGTTTGGTGGTCACTCGATTTTCAAAAAGTAGTAGTGCATAGAGAGTAAATTAAGGTATCCAGAAATAAGGCACCATTTCCGATGAATCTTTTCAATTTCAGTTACTTAATTTTTGTGTATGCCTTTTTATGTTTAACAGCTCTAGTGACTGAGTTTGTATCATTGAAAGGATTTCAACAGACCTGGTGCGAATACTATAGCTCTATTTACTGTGTATGTTGGAAGTTGACACCAGAAAATAATGTCGTGCATCATCCAAATCACAAATCTCTACTTAAATCAAAAATTTAACTTTTTTCGTTCGATATAGTAAATATTATTTTGACGAAGATAAACATAAAATAAAACAATACATTTTAGATCACTTTTAAAAAAAAATCAACTTATTCTTCTATAAATAAAAAAATGGTTAAAAACAGTTTTCTTATAAAAGAGCTATGTCAAATTGTAAAGAGCTGAAAAATAACGTTCAAAAAAAATGCGTTTAAAGATTGCGCTTAAAGTAGGTTTCTAGATCCTTAAGCGGAAGAAATTTAATATAGGTTTTAGAAGGCGGCAAAGTCGATTTCTTAAAAAAAATTGAATATATGGCTTAAAAAAACGAAATAAAACCACACTAATTAAAAAATGGTCCAGCCGATTAACTCAGATTAACCGTCGACCATAATTTCAAGGACTCGAATTTATCCTCCTCTGTTATCAAAATACAAAGACAAAATTATAAACACCATTTTTTTCGATTGTCAAAGATCTATATCTGTGGTCACAAGGAATAATGACCAAACTCAAAATATCGTAAAAAAGCGATATGGAATTTACTTTATTGCCAATTTTTGGAAGTATGCAGATATCCATTTTTTGCCCAGAATTGATCATCAGTTATATATGCATGTATTTTGTTTGTAACGGTTCATATATTAAAAAAAATGGGCCGTAATTCGTGCAATTAAAATATCGTTTTTTACGGTACTTTGAGTTTATTAGTAACACGGGCTAATTTAAAATGGTAATGAAAGCGCATGTCTTTTAAAAATATTTTTATTAAACTACATATAAAGCATGCTTCGTTACTTAATGAAGTGAATTAAAACATATCTTAATTCGAAACACCGTCTTCAGAAAACTCCCCATAATTTGGAAATCACTTTGTCTTTATTCTGCACACATATATTTTAATAACAAAATATTTTTTCGACATTGTGTTGCCTTCAACATCAACAAATTTTCATTTCATAAGTTATCATAAGTTTCATAAGTTATAAGTCAAGCTGTTGACGTGTCTCCTCTGCGTCGTGTTAATCAAGCAATCTGGTTACTCTGCACTGGTGCTCGTGAAGCTGCTTTTCGAAATATTAAAACCATTGCTGAATGTTTGGCTGATGAGCTGATCAACGCCGCTAAGGGTTCATCAAATTCATATGCCATCAAGAAGAAGGACGAACTGAAACGTGTTGCCAAGTCCAACCGTTAAAAAATTAATATTCATTTGTGTATATTTTTTACACTGCAAAATAAGAAATTAATATAAAAGTCATTTCTTTTCTTATTTCACATCAATTATCAAAAAATTCCCTGGGATGTTTTATAACTTAAGTATTTATAACTTGACTTAACTTCAACATATAAAATTTCAACTTGAACTGAATGAAATGAAATTTTAGCTTGAGAAATTAAAATATTTAACTTCGCAAGTTGTAGGAAAAGTCAAGTTAACAAAAGTTATTGAAACTGCTCAAGTTAGCTCGAATTATAAAAAGTGAATAAAACGGCCCTTAGTTGAACATACAAAGTATTAAGGTGGATAAAAAAAAATTTTTTTTCGACACTCATATTCTGGGAGCTGGATTCAAGTATATCTTAAATCCAAAAGGATATCGAAATCGGTGGAACCGTCATCCAGCGGTTTTGGTTTAAAAAAAACACTTTTTCGCCAAAAATCACCGGTTTTTTCGCCGTAACTTTTTATCAATCTAAAATAACTACCTCAAAAATGGGTGCAACTGAAAGGTATCTGGGACACCAAAGTTGTACATAGGAAGATTTTTAGATTCAAGAAATTTTTTAGTGCAACAGTGTTCAGAAATTGGTCAACATTTTGGGTACTTTTCACTAAAATCGCTATAATTTGCTGTTCATTCGCTTTAAATATGTTAATTTTTGATTGTTTATTTTTGTTATTTCATAATTTATAAAAAATCAAAAACGTCAAAATAGCCCTTTTTTATATTTAGTTATAAACTTATATATGTTACGAAGAAAATAAGCCATATTTCATTGAAATCCATCGTTTCTTATGGGATTTTCTTTGGTATTTTATGATTATTAATTTCAAATCATCGACGTACAAGTTATATGGATACGAAGTAAATTCGTCAAGTTATTAAGCTTCAAGTGCTTAAATCTCTAATAAAATAAATCAAGACGAAATAACTGTTAAATGTTTAATATATTGAAAAAAATAATTACATGAATTAAAATTGTGAGCTTTAGATCAAGTAGTTTTTAAGAAGGCAACAACAACATTTGGTTGTGAAAATAGCCACCTTTCAGTTAGAACACTAGCTTCTAGCGAAGCAAAAACTCGTTTATTTCTATGGTGCATTTCGACAAACTATCGAACACAAATGAATATTGAAATAAATAAAGAAGCAACTAGAACAGATGGCAACTTTGGTAGAGTTGATGGCGGTGATCTATAAAATGGCCTACTGCTTTAAAATGTCATATGATTAGCAGCCATACAATTCATAAGAATTAATTCCAAAATCGGCACATTCATATACTAATTTAAACAGTGAGTTGATCACAGCTTAATCACTCAAAGACAACTGAAGAGGAAAATGTAGCGATTTCCGAAACAGACTGTTTAGTCAGCTAAGTGATTGACTCTATACAGAGTTGTTGTTGTTGTTGTTGTTGTTGTTGCCTTCTTAAAAACTTACTTGATCTAAAGCTCACAATTTTAATTCATGTAAATATTGAAAAAAATTTATGTTATAAGCGAAAAATGCAATTAATAACTCATAACAATATCAATCAGAATTATCAAAAATATTTCAAAATTAGTTAGGAAAAACGTTTTGTAAGTGATTGTCTGTTGTATATTTTTTCCCTTTGTAAGGTCCAGCAGTAGTCTGCCATCATATGGCAATCCCATCGGCCTTGATATCTTTTCTCCATTGTCTTGATATCCAGATGAAAACGCTCTCTTTGTTCTTTGTTCTATGAACTCAGGGGCCCTACTCTGTATTGCAATGCGAAAAAATATCGCAAAATAGTGTAATCGGTACTCCGTTATGCGATTTGCGATTTAACCACGTGCGATTTGCTATTTAAATGCGCATCGACCTCTCGTAACCATTAATGCCCTGGTGAACTAATAGAAAGTGAATCTGAATTTTATGCAAAAATATATATCATATATTTCATATATTTATTATTATCTCAGGCTCATTAAATTATTTTTTATTATTTATTTGAACATAAATTAGTACAGTAAGATACAAATAGATCTTTAATTAGTACAACGCATAAGAATCTATAATTAACTAATGAAACTAAAGGTAGCACTTAACGACAGTGATTTTATAGGTAAAAATAAAATAGAAATAAATATAAAAATAAAAAATCATAATCAACAGATGGCAAATAAATATCTTGAAGTTAGATAGCTAATTATTTATTTATTGACCCTATATACACTCAACACATGATTATTTATAATTAAAATCTAATTGATTAAAACATAAAAATTTTAAGGCTTTTATTAAACTGTTTTAGATGTTCGAAATATATAACATAATAGATTGTTTGAATTTGTTCGTACTGACGATAGATTTAATATTAAGTGGTAGTGAATTCCATAGTTTAATGGCGTTGATGAAGAAAAGACGTTTATATAGTAAACAACTAAATTTCGGTATTATAAGATTACATGTTCGATTTGAGGCACAGAAGCGCAATTTTTGATAAAGGTATGAAGGAGTCCTGTAAATAATGAGCTTGTGTAGAAAGATACAGTTTCTCGCGTTCAAATAGCTAATTATGCTACACCCCAAAATATTCTACTGATCGCAGAGATATGTTCAAAACGACTCAGTCCGTAAACATATCTAGTCGCATCATTAAAGGCTACAAGTATTTTATGCGCTGAATGTGAATCTATACTACTGTATAGTAGTTCAAATAATGTGATATATGGCACAATTAATTGAATAACAAGTCTCTTTTTGGTTTCAATTGGTGTTAACCTAGCAGATAGCCGAAGGCATCGCAACGTGTAATAGATTTTTCCAACTATACTATTGATGTGAACATGACAGTTTTGAGTTAATAAAAAACCCTAGATTTTTTACTTTATTCACCAATTCCAAACTTTTATTATTAAATAGTATAGGAGGGATTTCAAGGTTGCGAAGTTTTTCCTTGGAGATAGGCGGAACATAAGACTTCTTTGCATTAAGGCAGAGATCATTGTGAGACGCCCACTTACTAATTGCACTGAGATCGTCATTCAACCTGCAACACAAGTCATCAAGTAGTCCGACACGGTTTGAACAATGCAACTGAATGTCGTCGGCATAAGCATGCATCAACACATCACTGCACACGGTAAAAATGTCATTTATAAATACACTAACAGCCCTATTCTGGTTGTTAACTTAACAAGAAATAGTTAAGGAGCTCTTGTTAAGCTGCTTGTTATGTTATGTAAATGTTGGTATTCTTAAAAATCATTAACAACATAAAAGCTTAAAAAGTTTTTAAAGTTCACCATGCATGGTGAAAATCGATATGCCTGTTGAAAGAAGAGATGCGCTATATAAACAGATGCTTCGAGTGCAGCTTTTGACTTTGCAAGCGCTTGAAAAATTTGCCACGGCTACTGAAAGATTTCATTATCAACACTTAAAATAAGTAAAAAATTCTTTCATTTTTCAGTTTAATGTATTTAAACTCAATATTATATTAAAATTTGTATTTTTTTATTATTTTCACAACAATTTTCTATCTAAGCACATACATTTCATTCGTTGTTAAGACTCTTTCTGTTATTAACAAAATTGTAAGGAAAAGAGCTTTTAAAGTTGCAGCAGAATACGAAACCTTAACAAATTGTTAATATTAACTATTTTGTTAATGTGGTGAGCTTAGTTAAGCTGCCAGAATAGGGCTGTAAATAGCAAGGGTGGCACACCAGTTACAATATCCTTAAGGTCGGAAAATTTATTTTTAATCTTAACTCTCTGCCTTCTTCCTTCAAGATAATTGGCTATTAATTTTACAGCAGCATTATTGAAGCCAGAAAGTAGCCTAAGCTTCTGGATAAGAATATAGTGATTGACGCAATCAAAGGCTTTGGAAAAATCCAATAAGCAGAGAAGTGTTATATGTCCTGCATCAAACGATGTTCGGATATCATCAACAACTTTTATCATGGCAGTCACACAGCTATGCCCTGCTCTGAAACCAGATTGGTATGGATATAGAAGGCTATGAGTTTTTAGATGATTATTAATTTGTTTGGCCATGAGGGACTCACATATTTTAGAAAATGTAGACAGTATGCTAATGGGTCTATACTCTTTCATAGCAGAAGCATTTGTAACCTTTGCAATTGGAATGACAGTAGCAATTTTCCACGATTCAGGAAAACACGAAGTTGTAAAACAATGATTAATTATATGAGTCAACGGTTTAATTATATAGGGTAAAATTAACTTTAAAAAACGTAAAGATATACCATCGTCTCCAACAGCATTTGATTTTATGCTCATAACAGATTTAGTGACGTCATTTATGTCAACATTAGAAAATGAGAATTGATCAAGTTCATGAAACTGACGCTCATTACATTGAAATGTGTTATTTCCTAATGATGTATTGGTAAGAAAATAGTCATTTAGAGCATTTTGATCAATATCACACTGATTATTATCTTTGCTACGGACATCAAGTTTATGTATATTTTTCCAAAGATTTTTCGAAGAAAGTGAACTGTCGAGCTTACTACGAAAGTATTTTTTCTTAGACTGTCGAATTGCGGGCATTCTTGAACAGTCTCCAATTATCATCAGTGTGATTTTTCTTCCATTTACCATAAAGTTTATTTTTTTTCATAATAGATGTTTTTACGAATGAGGTAAACCACAGGCAAGTCTTATTCACAACAGTCACTGCACGGAGAGGCACAAAATTATCAAAAGCAGTTAATCAGGGTTGCGCCCATTCCATATTCGAAGCGCCCATTTCATTTTTAAATAAATCAAAGAAACCACAATTTTTTGTCTGTTCGTCATAAGTATCATTTAATTGGGTTCAAGTAGATTTGCTTACATTATTTCTTGAATATGATATCTCGTAAATGGTCGCCATTGGCCTCTACGACATATTGTGCCCGTTTTGCAGCATTTTCCATGGTTTTCATCAACATTTCGATGGGAATGGCTGTTATTTCTTGACGGATGTTGGTTTTCAGCTCTTCTAGGGTCTTTGGCTTGTTGACGTAAACCTTTGATTTCAAATAACCCCACAAAAAGAAGTCTGGAGGCGTTAAATCTGGTGATCTTGGCGGCCAATCGAAATCACCATTTTTTGACATCAAACGGCCAGGGAATAATTGCTTCAAAAAATCGATTGTAGTGCGGCTTGTGTGTGGTGGCCCGCCGTCTTGTTGAAACCAGTAGTGCCTGATACGCTTTCGACGAACGATTGGCATGGAAAAATTGTTTAGCATATCGCGATAACGCTCCTGATTGACAGTAACTCTGTGGCCATTATCATCTTCGAAAAAGAACGGCCCAATGAGCATTTTAGCACAAACGCCGCACCAAACAGTGACTTTTGCATCGTGAAGAGGTACCTCTTGAATCTCTTGTGGATTTTCAGTGGCCTAAATACGGAAATTTTGTTTGTTTACCGTTCCGTTCAACTGAAAATGAGCTTCATCGCTCATGATAATTTTATGCCAAAATTGCTCGTCTTCTTCCGCCATTTCGATGACTCTTTGGGCCCATTCCAATCGACGTGGCTTATCGGTAGGCAACAATTTGTTTACCAATTGAATTTTGTACGGAAACAAATTCAAATCAACACGTAAAATGCGTTGTAAAGTGGATCGGGGAATGCCGAGCTGCTGAGAACGGCGATTTTGGGATGTTGTTGGTGACTGCTCAATACTGGCTCGTACGGCTGCAATATTCTCATCCGATCGCCTTGGTCGCTTTTTATTTGGCCTCTTTGGGTTACCAAGAGTATTACCAGTTGTAAATCTTTCATACAAACGATAAATTGTTTTCTTGGAAGGCGCACTTTTCACTTTATTTATTTTTTAGAAAGCACGTTGAGTTTTCACTATTGACTTGTTTTGTTGAATGTAAATTTCAACAATTTTAGAGCGTTCACGTGGCGTGTACTGTTCCATTGTAAATATTTGCTTGGAATGACGCTTCAAACGCGGTATGTCATTAGTCGATTTGGCATCACTGCGGAAAGTTACAGTGTTGCCAGATGGGCGCTTCGAATAAGGGCTACCCTGTACATGCGATGTAAGAACATTCAAAGATAACCATACAATAGTGAATAATCGATTGACTTGTAGTCGCGATACGACACTGACATAGAGGACGAATCACAACATGTATAAAAATTGAAGGAACAGAAAAGCAGATCATGGTCCGAAATAAAGGAAATTTGATCAAAGAGTGATAGTAAAGTAAAACACAAAGTTTACCACAACTTAAAAATATATCTTACCGGAAACGAAAAATAGTTGCATGTAACGAAAAGGTTCGTTTGTCTCAAACCATGCTTTGTTTATTGTAACTATTGTTGATCATTTGACGAAACTTAAAAAACATTGCCGCAAATGGAAGGATTCATTTACGCCAAATGAATTTTATTTAGCGTAAACGTTTGGAAATTTTTGCAGGAATCGAAAAACTATTGCCATAAACGAAAATTTTCATTTTGCACAAATGAAATTGTTGTTAGGAAACGTCTGAAGACGTTTCTTATAAACGAGTTTTTTTTGACTTCGTTTAATCCAAACGAAGTTCTGTTTGACGTTAGCATTTGGAAATATTTGCAGCAAATGAAAACCAATTGCTATAAGCGGAAAAATCATTTTGCACAAATGAATTTCTTTTTTCTGCAAACGCCTAACACGTTTTACATAAACGAGCTCTTTTTGACTTCGTTTACGCCAAACGAACTTCTTTTGACTTCGTTTACGCCAAACTTTTTTTCGGCGCAAACGGTTGAAAATAGTTGCTGAAAATGAAAAATAATTGCCATAAATGGAAAATTGTATTTGGCACAACTTGATTTATCAATGCAGCAAACGCATTTTGACTATATTAAAAATTTAAATGCACAGTTAGTTCACTTACCGAAAACAAAATAAACCATATATATTTTTTTTTATATAAAATTAGGGTATTCACAATGTGTGCTATCATGTCATAATGTCATATTGTCTTAAGATTTTACACAAGTTTAAACATTTTATTGTTGCCTTTCATATAAAAAAAAACTAATATATTACAACCTTAAAAGCCATGTTTATTGAAGTATCGTAATCAAACATCTGTTTCTTAATTGTATCTATTTATCTTGAAAATTTTAGTTGTAAAATTTTAGAACAATATGACATTATGACATGATAGCACACGTTGTTAACACCCTAAATGTGTTTATTACTTATTTAAAATAATAATATTAAAATTAATTAGTTTTACAAAAATTCATATAAAATTTTGTTAATATTTATAGCTCTGCAATTTTCTTTTACAATATTTTCTTTTGTTATAATGGATAAATTTAATGATTCTATAGGCAATGCTATATACATATATTTTTTATCAAGAATATACATATAAAAGTGTGGGTTCTATTGCACTATTACGATTAATTGCAACACTTTGAATGCAGACTCGGACTTCAATTTTTTAATACGATTGGTTATGACTAATGCTACCAACTCATGTTATTAAAAAATAAGTATATTTGCTTCTTAGAACACTGAAAAGTAAGTATTAGTAAGTATTATTTTTTAAAATAAGTATAAGTAAGTATTTTACCTTAGAAAAATAAATTGAATGTTTTTTTGATACAATTTACTAATTTATGTTAAAATCAATAGAACCCACAATATTCTTTAAATATTGTCACACTCTTTTTGTTTTACTTAAAAAGTTTTGTGTATGCAATCTATCTAAAACCAAAAAGTCGTCAGATAAAAAAAAAATCAAAATATTAATTTTATATATTTGAAATTCATATATATTTCTAATACAAAAAATAGTTTAAAAACAAACAAAAGCATAACAAAAAATTAAAAGTTATTAAAGTAGTTAAATAAAAAAAAAATAAAAAAATCACATTGAAATGTATACAGAGACCAAAGAAAAGTTATCATTATTCGCTCTCACTGTCACTGAATTGAAGCGCTACATTAATTTGTTTTTTTCTTTTTGCTTGAAATCGTATTTGTATTGGCTGTAAATTTTATTTAAGGGTGAAGTCTAATTGGTCACTTTCGAAAGTTTTTTTCTTTTTTTTTTACAATTTTTCGAATGTATATGTATCTAAGAATATTGTATTAAATTTTTATGAAGATCCGAGCAGTATAAGTAATTTTTCAACCCAAAACTTTCTCTACCTGAACTCATGTTAGAACGCATTTAAAATACTTTAAGAGTGTTTTTCTCAAAACTACGTTTTCACGGACGCCCCACACTATTTCTCCTGTGGGCTGATCCTTCTGAAATTTTAACCACATATTTAACACAAAACTACTTACAAAATAGACTTTAATCGTGTTAAAAAATTTATGTTTACTATATTTTTTTACAAATAACTGCGAAAAAAATAATTTTTTCATTTTTTTTGGTTTTGTCACTTAAAGTTAACAACAATTGCTAAAAGTTAATATTAATAGTCTATTTTATAGTCCTTGTCATATTGAATCTAAAACACTTCGGTTTTTTGTTTCAGATAAACATATGCCGAGATATCGTGTGGGAGCCGACCTGCCTCCAAATTATTAAAAAACATTAATAAAATTTTTTATTGCTATAAATTTAGGCTTCATTTATTATTCCTAATAACTTATATAAACATATCTTTCATAGCAAGCTCACGAGAAATTCCAAAAAATAGCCTATTTTTTAGCCGACGAACAAGAGTACATCCTTTATATTTAAGGTCTTGTCTTTAAAAAATTGTAAAATTCGACACAGCTGTATTCAATATTATTTTTTAAAAATAAAATTGACTCCAGAGTCTGTATTTTTAACGCTGTTGGTTACAATTTTCAAACTTTTTCCGCTTTTGCAAATAAAAACGTTTTACCGGAGCTGAAAAGTAAGCATAATTAAGTATAAATCTTAAAAGTAAGTATACTTATAAGTATGGAGTTTTAGTAAGTATATGAAGCTGAAAATAAGTATGATACTTACAAAGTAAGTATAGTTGGTAACATTAGTTATGACATTAAAAAGTTATCTGGAAGTTCTATCGAAACATTGGAATTGAATTTCGCTGCAACATCAATGATGTACTAAACAAATTGAAGCAGAAATTTTCAGAATAAGTTAATCTTTCCATAAAAACTTACAAATATAAATCTCGGAAATCATTAGTTATCTATAACTTAAAGTTATATTCACAGATATATTCACATTGCGAATATATTCACATTGCGCAGATTTGCATTACAAAACAAAAGTATTTAGCTATTTTAGGCCGAAGCCGTTACATGTGTAACTTTTGGTAAGTGGCAGTGTAAGAGGCGAATGTTAAGGAGCATAACGGTCTATGACAAGCGTCCTGCATTCATTAACTCTCACTCCACTTCCTATTACGGCCTACCGAACCTTACAGCAGACTAGACAAAAATATTAAAGTTATTTAATTAAAGATATTTATGTAAGTCCGTCTAATGCAAAAATCAACTTTGTCAATAAACAATCAAAACATGCCGAAATGCTTTCCAAGGAACATAAACTTTTCAAGAACTGAAATATTTTCCTAGGACCGAAAACTTAAATAAGGTCTTCAAAGACAACAAGACAAATATTTTCATATTTTCAAGATGGTTATTACTACATATTTCAATACTAAGAGATAAAGTTCAGAAATGATTTTCAGTAGAGCAATTGAAAGGCTTTTGCAATAACGCGAGAGCCCACATGATACAATAATATAATTTTTTTAGGCTCGACAAAAAACTTTTGTTCAATTTCATTTCTTTAATACTAATTTTACTAATATTAAGACTACTATT
Source organism: Dichetophora obliterata (assembly GCA_963920525.1). Classification (NCBI taxonomy): domain Eukaryota; kingdom Metazoa; phylum Arthropoda; class Insecta; order Diptera; family Sciomyzidae; genus Dichetophora; species Dichetophora obliterata. Next base: position 155,440,472 of record OY986437.1, on the reverse strand, counting down.
AAAATATTTAAAAATATTAAATTATTAAAATACCTTTATCCAAGTCGAACTCTTTGCAGACTGGTGTTTTGGACTTCGAACGACGGACAATCAGCCCTGCAGCTGCTAATGACGATCGATAGCTATTATAAGCATCGTGCAATTTCAAAATCAAAATCCGCTTTACTCGGTAGTTTTCCAAAATAATTCTCATTAGTTTCTGACGATTTCATCGTATTATTGAAAATCGGGTTTTTATAGAATAAGCAACATTTTACTATGTTTAGATATTGTTGTAAAATTATACAATTCGATTAATGCGTTTATGTCGGACGATGAGTTGGATTGGCAAAAAATTGTTATGCTGCTCAAAAAGTTTTTGCAATTCCTATTTCAATACAAAACAAAATAATAACATTGAAATCAAACAAGAGCTTGCATCTTACATCTTTATGTTTAAAATTTTCAGCTATCTCCACACGTATCTCACTGCGTTTTTTTGTTGTATCCAAATTAATACCAACTCAAAAATTTAAAGAATATGAGACATAAAATTTAAAAGACTTCGCTGTATACTTAAGGCATCGATAAATAGATGCTTCAATTGCCAAATCGATTAACTCCATAAAAAAAATGTTGAGAAAAAATACAAAGAAGTATATATTTTTTATTAAATTCCTGTTAAATTATAAATTGAAATAAACTAGGTAGACATTATTTCTCCGGATGTATCTTTTATTTAAGAAGATATCAAGATAAACGAAAGGATAAATCGTTATTATAAATTTTATAATTTAGGAAGTGGAGTTTATCGATTTGGCAAGTGAAGCATCCAAATTACTTCAGAAACACCTCGAAAATATGCTGGTAAAATTTTAAAATGCTTTTGAAAGTGGAAAGTTTGAAAGCAGCAGTCGGTTTTCATCAAGACAAAAACTTTGAACGCGTTTTACTCAAAACTTAATTTTTAGTGCATCCAAGCGGTTTTGTTCCTTTATAAAACAAAAGTAAACTGTGAAATTTTGAGAACAAAATATATATTTACATAAACGAGCTATCATAGGTAAAAATTGGACGAAAACTATCAGAGTTGTGATTATTTACTTTTTGAAAAAAATTAAATTTATTGCCTTGTTGTATTAAAAAAATCGCAAAAACCCAAATATAAAAAAATAATAATTGAAATGTTATGGAACTTTTTTCTTAAACTACTCATAAAACAAAGTTTCAAGTTTGAGTTTATTAAGAAAATAAAACGGAAACAGTTTGAAATATACCTAACTTTTAAATTTCCAAAAAGGTAAACATGCAGCAAAAAAATTTTATAACAACCAGGTTATTCAACGTAATCACACAGATTTCTGTATCTGTTTTATGAGTAGTTTAAGAAAATAGTTCCACAACATTTATATGATTTTTTTTTTATTTGGATTCTTGCGATTTTTTTAATACAACAAGGCAATAAAATTAATTTTTTTCGAAAAGTAAATAATCACAACTCTGATATATTGGTTGATGATTATTTGTGGGTGACTGATCCCCACATGACTGATTTTCGTTGATATTTTACATTTGATAGCTCATTTCAAAGAAAAAGTAAATTCAAAACGAAGTCCTACCAGTTTACTTAAAATTTTCACTTAAAAAATTACTGGGATTTTTTTAAAAAAAAAAAGAAAACTTAACCATATAAATCATATTTTTAACTTTAAGGTCGCAAGGACAATTTTTTTACACTTTAATACACCAACAAAAACATGTTAAAATTTCCAAACAATTGCATTTTATTTCAAAAAATTTATTGAAATAACCTCAAAATTTCGATAGTCACACTGGGCTACTACCTTAACCTGAACTGTTACCATTGATATTTAAGACGAAATTCGAGTCACTAATGAATTGACAAACATAGTCTACAATATCATTGTGGTCTATTTCGATTTTCTCAGTTGTGTAATAAATAACCTCCGAAATTACGAAGCTTGTTTGAAGAGTTTGGTTTAGGATTTGAAAACTTAACTCCGGCACTTTAATTAAGTTAATTTTGCCGATGAAATTTACTTTCAAAAATTTTGCCATTTTACTTTCATAATTCTTTTTTTCAACGATGCCAATTGTTTAACATTTGTAGTCAACAAATCTTCAAACTTTTAATTGTTTTGCGAAGTTATATTAAAAAACAATTAAATCATTATTTGAATAACTATTTCAGATTGATATAAAAATTGTGAAAGTTATATTAAAAGCTACACAAGATCGATCATTTTAATTTTCTAAATAATACAATATTTCTTCATTCTCACTTTACTGAAATGACTTATCGCAAACTATAAGTTTTAATTGAACTGCACTTTCTTAAAAAAAAATTTTCGGTCGCGTATAATCTTTAATAGAACTCTTACAATTTTTATGTCAATTTGAAATAATTATTGAAACCGCCACCAGTTGCTGCGCTTTGTTGCTTACTGATTTGGAATGAAAGAACACAAGCATACGATGGAAAAACACCCGTTGCAAAGCCACAGCAGCAACAACAACACATAGCAAACAAAGCAAGCTACAACGTTTTTGTAGGTGGGTTTTTTTCCTTTATAATTTGTGGCACTTTAGTACTTTTTAATAGAACTTTGCAAAACAATTCAATCATTATTTCAATAACTATTTCAGATTGATATAAAAATTGTGAAAGTTCTATTAAAAACTGCACAAGATCGAACATTTTAATTTTCTACATAACACAATATTTCTTCATTCTCACTTTACTCAAATGACTTATCGCAAACTATATGTTTTAATTAAACTGCACTTTATTAAAGAAACATTTTCGGTAGTGTATAGTTTTATATAGAACTTTTTCAATTTTTATATCAATATGAAATAATATTGAAATCGCAACCACTTGCTGCGCTTTGTTGCTAACTGATTTGAAATTAAAGAACACAAGCATACGATGGAAAAACACTCGTTGTAAAGCCACAGGAGCAACAACAACACATAGCAAAGCAAGCGACAATGTTTTTTCATATGTATGTTTTTTTTTTGTCTTTATAATTTGTGGCACTTTAAACTGTTTTGCAAAGTTCTATTAAAAACTATTAAATAATGCACATTTTTATTTTTTAATACGAATTTACACAATATTTGTTTATATATTTATATCACTATTGAACGACTTCAAACTTAGTTTTTACCACACAATATAAACGCGACCGCAAACAACAAAGATCGACTCGCAATTAAATTGCGAATAAGAGCAAGCAGCGCCGGCACGCAGCGAAACGAACACAAGCGGCCGATAGAAATCACCCGTTGCAAAGCAACAGCAGCAACAACAACAGAGGGAAGCAAGCGACAACGTTTTTCATGTGCGTTTTTTGCTTTATTTCTGGAGTGCAAGCAACGCCGGCAACTGAGCTTCTTTTTCTGCAAATGAAGTTTTTAGCAGGGAAAAACAAATTTTTCAATTGTCGCAACTTAAAAACCACTCGCGTTTGTGACAAACGGTATTCATTTCCTGCAACTAATTAACGCGTTTCCCGAAACTTACTTTTTTTATTACAACTGTTAAAACGTTTGCAAAAAACGATTTCAAGCACGACAAAAGAAATTCATTTGCAGCAAACTGGTGATAAACGTTTTTTTCTTTGCGTGTAGGAGTAGCATTTGGAGCAAATCGATTTGGACACGAAGAATTTACAACTGTCATTCCAGCAGCCTTAACTCGGTCAATTAAATTGTCAGATATGTTGTCTTTGTTAAGCAGGTTTACATTTAAGTCACCATATACAATATAGGAATCAAAATCAATTACACGTGTCGACAGATCACTAAAAAAAGGTTCAAGACTGCAGCATCTATTAGGATTATATACACAAGAAACAAGTAACTTAGCATTATTATTAATATTAGAAATTTCAACATTTAAAAACTCAACATCTGAACCACTGGATAAATTTACAAGCCTTGTTTTAAGAAATGATTTGCAGTAAATATCAACACCAACTTTCCTTTTACTAATCCTATCATTTCTATAAAGAGTATAGTTGGAAATGTCAAAATAACTGTTGGGGATGTCACTATTAAACCAGGTCTCGGACACACAGATAACATCGACATTAGAACTTTCAAAAACATATTTCACAGAATCAAGTTTTGCTGGATTTAAACTTCTCGCATTAAAATGCACAACAGAAAGGCCATCGCGTTGTTTACATAAAATATCAATTAGAACCTTACGGCTATCATCAACGCCAAATGAACCAGAATTCATAGTTACTACACACAACATCGACAGACGAACAACACACAGGTACAATAATAATCAACGTATGAAACATGTCTAAAACAGTAACAATAAGAGTATTAATTATAGTTATAAAATGTGCAAAATAATATAAAAATAAAAACTTTAATAAACGATAACCTAATTGGCTTCAGAAGTTGAATCAAAAATAGTTCTCTGCAGTTCATCCAGACTGCTGATGCGAATTCCTTTAGAATCTTTTTCCAGACGAATGTGCACAGAGCCACGAAGAGTAAACGCATTGAAGATATTATTTTTGCGTTTATGGGCAATAGCGACTTACAAAATTTTGCGATTCTCAGCAGTAAGGCTTTCGTGGATATAAACATTATTATCATGCTCAAATCCGGCAGATCTTAAATTTACAGCTGACTTAGTTCGTCGCCGATAAGCTCCAAAATCTTTAAGCATACGATTGCGATCAAAAGAAGAGCAAAATTTTAGTATAATTAAAGAGTTTGGTTGACGCAGATTCGGCTTTATTCTAAAAATGTCTCTGATTTGTGGCGGCTGAAACTCGATGAAGAGACAAATTCTATTAAAAATACTTTTTAGATTCTCTTCTTTCGAGTACGGTATACCAAACAGCACGGCATCAGATAATTTATCGATGAAGTTTGTGGGGGGGTGAAAAATTCTCAAACGTCAAATGGTCGTTTGACAGCTAGTAAGTAGCGTGGGTTGGCGAACCAACCTTTAGGAAAATGTCACTGACATAACGCAACCACAATTTTGACAGCTAAGTCGACATTTGTTTCCCTGCTTAGGCTTGAATTTGAATTCAAAATTCAAATCAGCAGAGGAAACACTACGACTGAGCAACCGGAAGAGTTTTTCTCCTCGGCTCACCCGGTAGAACCCGTTGTGTTGTACCCTCGGCTGGTCAAGAATTTGAATTCAAATTCAAACCTGAGCTGGGATTTCAACCCGGAAGCCATTAGATATAAATTATGTTTTTTGTTCTTTTTTTTTTGTTTTTGCTTGCAAAATAATTAGCCACAACGTGTCTGCTAATTAATTGTGGTTAATTAGTGCCTACATTTGGACATCGTTCAATTGCCAGCTGACATGTTTGTTTGTTTGCAAACATCGAAAAACAAGGGTCAAACCCCGTGTCCGACAGTTTGCGCAAACATCGTTTGCACCCTCATTTGGTCTAAACCGTCATTAAACCATGTCGTATAACCTAGCAAGTTGTACTGTCCGATTTGCTTGTGTAAACGACCATTCAATAGGTGACGGCTGACGACGAAAAGAACGATGGCTGGCGAACTTCCGGCCTTTGTTCTTTTTCGTTGTTGGCTACCCAGGCACGTAGTGCATAAATTGTGAGGTAAGAAAAATAAATTTTTTCATTATGCATCTATCTTAATTTTGGATCGTTTAGCCACGTTTTCTGCAACGGACACCACAGCCAAGGGGGTTTTACTTTTATCATTGCCAATCGCCATAACATATGGCTGGATGAGGTGCACTTGATCGTTCGATCAACGTCAAGTAAATTGTTATATCTGGTTGTTCTCGTCCGTCTTTATGCCACTTTCGACTTTCTGCATTACATTCGCGCATACGTCCTGCGAAAAATTTAAAGAAAAATAAACAAGCTACGGGAAAATTTGTGCAAATACTTTGACAAAGCACAAGTGACTAAGAAATGGCTAAATGGCAATAAGAAAAACTAG